>JAQBSW010000988.1:0-156129 GCA_029291075.1 Eudiplozoon nipponicum | reverse complement strand
AATTTATATCCATCAGGTTGGTATCATGTACCGACTCGGAAACCATAGTGTTAGTATCCGGTACTCATCGATTTCAAAAAAGGTATCAGTTACTAACACAATGGCCATAGTGTTAGTATCCTTTACAGACTCGGTATATATATTATATAGTGTGAGTTAGCATTGAAGTCGTATTGTCGTTGACTTCAGATTATGTTAGCTTCACTATTACAGGTTTACACATTCGTCTAGGAGATTGTACCGTCCTATTATTCCACATTCTTCTACCGAATATATAGTGGTTAAAGGGCGTAATACCGGCTCCTACTGATGAGTCGCCAGTAAGCACGAAACGAATGTGCATGAGATTATACTTTCCGTTCATGCTGCCTTTGGTTTATCCTTCTGGTCACAACTGAACTAATTTGTTACTAGGTTCGCAAAACCTAATACATACTTGCATATATATTAGTTCTTCGCAACAAACAGTATTTAACTGTAATATACTGAATTGAATGATGTCATGCTTACCGCGAAATGTGATAACTGATATCGATGAAGGCCAGAGTGTATGGTTTAACTGGAGTAACAGGTGTTCGGAAATTGTTGTAATTCTCAATTTGGGTGAACTTTAGCATAAATTTATATCCATCAGGTTGGTATCATGTACCGACTCGGAAACCATAGTGTTAGTATCCGGTACTCATCGATTTCAAAAAAGGTATCAGTTACTAACACAATGGCCATAGTGTTAGTATCCTTTACAGACTCGGTATATATATTATATAGTGTGAGTTAGCATTGAAGTCGTATTGTCGTTGACTTCAGATTATGTTAGCTTCACTATTACAGGTTTACACATTCGTCTAGGAGATTGTACCGTCCTATTATTCCACATTCTTCTACCGAATATATAGTGGTTAAAGGGCGTAATACCGGCTCCTACTGATGAGTCGCCAGTAAGCACGAAACGAATGTGCATGAGATTATACTTTCCGTTCATGCTGCCTTTGGTTTATCCTTCTGGTCACAACTGAACTAATTTGTTACTAGGTTCGCAAAACCTAATACATACTTGCATATATATTAGTTCTTCGCAACAAACAGTATTTAACTGTAATATACTGAATTGAATGATGTCATGCTTACCGCGAAATGTGATAACTGATATCGATGAAGGCCAGAGTGTATGGTTTAACTGGAGTAACAGGTGTTCGGAAATTGTTGTAATTCTCAATTTGGGTGAACTTTAGCATAAATTTATATCCATCAGGTTGGTATCATGTACCGACTCGGAAACCATAGTGTTAGTATCCGGTACTCATCGATTTCAAAAAAGGTATCAGTTACTAACACAATGGCCATAGTGTTAGTATCCTTTACAGACTCGGTATATATATTATATAGTGTGAGTTAGCATTGAAGTCGTATTGTCGTTGACTTCAGATTATGTTAGCTTCACTATTACAGGTTTACACATTCGTCTAGGAGATTGTACCGTCCTATTATTCCACATTCTTCTACCGAATATATAGTGGTTAAAGGGCGTAATACCGGCTCCTACTGATGAGTCGCCAGTAAGCACGAAACGAATGTGCATGAGATTATACTTTCCGTTCATGCTGCCTTTGGTTTATCCTTCTGGTCACAACTGAACTAATTTGTTACTAGGTTCGCAAAACCTAATACATACTTGCATATATATTAGTTCTTCGCAACAAACAGTATTTAACTGTAATATACTGAATTGAATGATGTCATGCTTACCGCGAAATGTGATAACTGATATCGATGAAGGCCAGAGTGTATGGTTTAACTGGAGTAACAGGTGTTCGGAAATTGTTGTAATTCTCAATTTGGGTGAACTTTAGCATAAATTTATATCCATCAGGTTGGTATCATGTACCGACTCGGAAACCATAGTGTTAGTATCCGGTACTCATCGATTTCAAAAAAGGTATCAGTTACTAACACAATGGCCATAGTGTTAGTATCCTTTACAGACTCGGTATATATATTATATAGTGTGAGTTAGCATTGAAGTCGTATTGTCGTTGACTTCAGATTATGTTAGCTTCACTATTACAGGTTTACACATTCGTCTAGGAGATTGTACCGTCCTATTATTCCACATTCTTCTACCGAATATATAGTGGTTAAAGGGCGTAATACCGGCTCCTACTGATGAGTCGCCAGTAAGCACGAAACGAATGTGCATGAGATTATACTTTCCGTTCATGCTGCCTTTGGTTTATCCTTCTGGTCACAACTGAACTAATTTGTTACTAGGTTCGCAAAACCTAATACATACTTGCATATATATTAGTTCTTCGCAACAAACAGTATTTAACTGTAATATACTGAATTGAATGATGTCATGCTTACCGCGAAATGTGATAACTGATATCGATGAAGGCCAGAGTGTATGGTTTAACTGGAGTAACAGGTGTTCGGAAATTGTTGTAATTCTCAATTTGGGTGAACTTTAGCATAAATTTATATCCATCAGGTTGGTATCATGTACCGACTCGGAAACCATAGTGTTAGTATCCGGTACTCATCGATTTCAAAAAAGGTATCAGTTACTAACACAATGGCCATAGTGTTAGTATCCTTTACAGACTCGGTATATATATTATATAGTGTGAGTTAGCATTGAAGTCGTATTGTCGTTGACTTCAGATTATGTTAGCTTCACTATTACAGGTTTACACATTCGTCTAGGAGATTGTACCGTCCTATTATTCCACATTCTTCTACCGAATATATAGTGGTTAAAGGGCGTAATACCGGCTCCTACTGATGAGTCGCCAGTAAGCACGAAACGAATGTGCATGAGATTATACTTTCCGTTCATGCTGCCTTTGGTTTATCCTTCTGGTCACAACTGAACTAATTTGTTACTAGGTTCGCAAAACCTAATACATACTTGCATATATATTAGTTCTTCGCAACAAACAGTATTTAACTGTAATATACTGAATTGAATGATGTCATGCTTACCGCGAAATGTGATAACTGATATCGATGAAGGCCAGAGTGTATGGTTTAACTGGAGTAACAGGTGTTCGGAAATTGTTGTAATTCTCAATTTGGGTGAACTTTAGCATAAATTTATATCCATCAGGTTGGTATCATGTACCGACTCGGAAACCATAGTGTTAGTATCCGGTACTCATCGATTTCAAAAAAGGTATCAGTTACTAACACAATGGCCATAGTGTTAGTATCCTTTACAGACTCGGTATATATATTATATAGTGTGAGTTAGCATTGAAGTCGTATTGTCGTTGACTTCAGATTATGTTAGCTTCACTATTACAGGTTTACACATTCGTCTAGGAGATTGTACCGTCCTATTATTCCACATTCTTCTACCGAATATATAGTGGTTAAAGGGCGTAATACCGGCTCCTACTGATGAGTCGCCAGTAAGCACGAAACGAATGTGCATGAGATTATACTTTCCGTTCATGCTGCCTTTGGTTTATCCTTCTGGTCACAACTGAACTAATTTGTTACTAGGTTCGCAAAACCTAATACATACTTGCATATATATTAGTTCTTCGCAACAAACAGTATTTAACTGTAATATACTGAATTGAATGATGTCATGCTTACCGCGAAATGTGATAACTGATATCGATGAAGGCCAGAGTGTATGGTTTAACTGGAGTAACAGGTGTTCGGAAATTGTTGTAATTCTCAATTTGGGTGAACTTTAGCATAAATTTATATCCATCAGGTTGGTATCATGTACCGACTCGGAAACCATAGTGTTAGTATCCGGTACTCATCGATTTCAAAAAAGGTATCAGTTACTAACACAATGGCCATAGTGTTAGTATCCTTTACAGACTCGGTATATATATTATATAGTGTGAGTTAGCATTGAAGTCGTATTGTCGTTGACTTCAGATTATGTTAGCTTCACTATTACAGGTTTACACATTCGTCTAGGAGATTGTACCGTCCTATTATTCCACATTCTTCTACCGAATATATAGTGGTTAAAGGGCGTAATACCGGCTCCTACTGATGAGTCGCCAGTAAGCACGAAACGAATGTGCATGAGATTATACTTTCCGTTCATGCTGCCTTTGGTTTATCCTTCTGGTCACAACTGAACTAATTTGTTACTAGGTTCGCAAAACCTAATACATACTTGCATATATATTAGTTCTTCGCAACAAACAGTATTTAACTGTAATATACTGAATTGAATGATGTCATGCTTACCGCGAAATGTGATAACTGATATCGATGAAGGCCAGAGTGTATGGTTTAACTGGAGTAACAGGTGTTCGGAAATTGTTGTAATTCTCAATTTGGGTGAACTTTAGCATAAATTTATATCCATCAGGTTGGTATCATGTACCGACTCGGAAACCATAGTGTTAGTATCCGGTACTCATCGATTTCAAAAAAGGTATCAGTTACTAACACAATGGCCATAGTGTTAGTATCCTTTACAGACTCGGTATATATATTATATAGTGTGAGTTAGCATTGAAGTCGTATTGTCGTTGACTTCAGATTATGTTAGCTTCACTATTACAGGTTTACACATTCGTCTAGGAGATTGTACCGTCCTATTATTCCACATTCTTCTACCGAATATATAGTGGTTAAAGGGCGTAATACCGGCTCCTACTGATGAGTCGCCAGTAAGCACGAAACGAATGTGCATGAGATTATACTTTCCGTTCATGCTGCCTTTGGTTTATCCTTCTGGTCACAACTGAACTAATTTGTTACTAGGTTCGCAAAACCTAATACATACTTGCATATATATTAGTTCTTCGCAACAAACAGTATTTAACTGTAATATACTGAATTGAATGATGTCATGCTTACCGCGAAATGTGATAACTGATATCGATGAAGGCCAGAGTGTATGGTTTAACTGGAGTAACAGGTGTTCGGAAATTGTTGTAATTCTCAATTTGGGTGAACTTTAGCATAAATTTATATCCATCAGGTTGGTATCATGTACCGACTCGGAAACCATAGTGTTAGTATCCGGTACTCATCGATTTCAAAAAAGGTATCAGTTACTAACACAATAGCCATAGTGTTAGTATCCTTTACAGACTCGGTATATATATTATATAGTGTGAGTTAGCATTGAAGTCGTATTGTCGTTGACTTCAGATTATGTTAGCTTCACTATTACAGGTTTACACATTCGTCTAGGAGATTGTACCGTCCTATTATTCCACATTCTTCTACCGAATATATAGTGGTTAAAGGGCGTAATACCGGCTCCTACTGATGAGTCGCCAGTAAGCACGAAACGAATGTGCATGAGATTATACTTTCCGTTCATGCTGCCTTTGGTTTATCCTTCTGGTCACAACTGAACTAATTTGTTACTAGGTTCGCAAAACCTAATACATACTTGCATATATATTAGTTCTTCGCAACAAACAGTATTTAACTGTAATATATTGAATTGAATGATGTCATGCTTACCGCGAAATGTGATAACTGATATCGATGAAGGCCAGAGTGTATGGTTTAACTGGAGTAACAGGTGTTCGGAAATTGTTGTAATTCTCAATTTGGGTGAACTTTAGCATAAATTTATATCCATCAGGTTGGTATCATGTACCGACTCGGAAACCATAGTGTTAGTATCCGGTACTCATCGATTTCAAAAAAGGTATCAGTTACTAACACAATAGCCATAGTGTTAGTATCCTTTACAGACTCGGTATATATATTATATAGTGTGAGTTAGCATTGAAGTCGTATTGTCGTTGACTTCAGATTATGTTAGCTTCACTATTACAGGTTTACACATTCGTCTAGGAGATTGTACCGTCCTATTATTCCACATTCTTCTACCAAATATATAGTGGTTAAAGGGCGTAATACCGGCTCCTACTGATGAGTCGCCAGTAAGCACGAAACGAATGTGCATGAGATTATACTTTCCGTTCATGCTGCCTTTGGTTTATCCTTCTGGTCACAACTGAACTAATTTGTTACTAGGTTCGCAAAACCTAATACATACTTGCATATATATTAGTTCTTCGCAACAAACAGTATTTAACTGTAATATATTGAATTGAATGATGTCATGCTTACCGCGAAATGTGATAACTGATATCGATGAAGGCCAGAGTGTATGGTTTAACTGGAGTAACAGGTGTTCGGAAATTGTTGTAATTCTCAATTTGGGTGAACTTTAGCATAAATTTATATCCATCAGGTTGGTATCATGTACCGACTCGGAAACCATAGTGTTAGTATCCGGTACTCATCGATTTCAAAAAAGGTATCAGTTACTAACACAATAGCCATAGTGTTAGTATCCTTTACAGACTCGGTATATATATTATATAGTGTGAGTTAGCATTGAAGTCGTATTGTCGTTGACTTTAGATTATGTTAGCTTCACTATTACAGGTTTACACATTCGTCTAGGAGATTGTACCGTCCTATTATTTCACATTCTTCTACCAAATATATAGTGGTTAAAGGGCGTAATACCGGCTCCTACTGATGAGTCGCCAGTAAGCACGAAACGAATGTGCATGAGACAGTTACTTATCAGAATAAAAGAACATTGAAACTTAAACGCCTGCCTTAAATCAAATAGTGAATGCACGCCCGCAATTGCGCAACATATGATTAAAACCACGCTCGTTTGTTCTCTAGACGTGTTCTTTAATGTAATTATTGAACGCAAAAACAAAGGTCAGTTAGCTGAATATGAAGGTCTGTGGATAAACAAACTGCAGCCTGGTTTATGCAAACAGGAAATAGCATGTTCGGGCATTGAGACAGAAAAGGGGGTGATGTACACAAACGATTGGTCGTTCATTTATTTCACACTATCCTCATTAAAAGTTTCCGCTTTTGTTGTATTTCAATACTTATATCTTCATCTCTAAACACTTGAGGGGTACATCAGGTCATATTCAATAAAAGAAATATATATTTTTTTGATAATCGCCAGTTTATATTCTGGAATACTGAACTACATATTACAGTTAAATACTGTTTGTTGCGGAGAACTTATATATATGCAAGTATGTATTAGGTGTTGCGAATTTAGTAACAAATTAGTTCAGTTGTGACCAGAAGGATAAACCAAAGGCATCATGAACGGAAAGTATATATCTCATGCACATTCGTTTCGTGCTTACTGGCGACTCATCAGTAGGAGCCGGTATTACGCCTTTTAACCACTATATATTTGGGTGAGGAGTGTACCGTCCTATATTTTGGTCAAGAATGTTGGATAATAGGACGAAACGAATGTGCATGAGATTATACTTCCGTTCATGCTGCCTTTGGTTTATCCTTCTGGTCACAACTGAACTAATTTGTTACTAGTTTCGCAACACCTAATACATAATTACATATTACAATCTTTCATTTATATACGTTGTTTGTTTTCATTTAATTAAGTGGATGAGAACTAGTATGATTATCAATTTATATTTCTTGTTGATGGTATACGTGTGGGAATGTGTGTGCATCTGTGTGCAGTTAGTTATCACTATTATTGTGATACGAAGTGATGATTGAGATCTAGTTATTCTTTTACTGATAAATTGAATCTTGACCAGATGTTCATTTTGGTTGCTATTAAGTGTGGGAAAGTTTCCCCACGAATATTGACCTTCGTACTGCTTTATTATTCAGATTTACATAGTCATCTTTGTAACAGCACAGGATGTGCAGTTTTTAGTGTTGATCGCTCATATTGTTTGGAAAGTTCTGTCACTATGGAAGATAATAGTGATGCCGTTAGCACAGCTGTTTTACTTTGACGCTGGTCTAATGAGAGATCGGACTTGCATGGAAGTTAATAAAATGTTTTAGGGTTGTGTAATTCATAGCCAATCGATTAAAATATTATATTAGTGGAACTTTTGAATGTTTAAGCAGTGTGCTTGTAGTTTTATATAATGGGCTTCATATATGTTAAAACAACTTTCAGCCTTTGGTTTGTGTAGATCTGAGAAATTCGTTAAACTAGCTGTCTCATTTCAAATATATGTTTGGAAATAGCTGATTTCCACGAAGATGCCAAGTCTATTCTTAATCTATTTCTACGTTAAATGTGGTTAGATTTTGTCGATCAATTGCTTTATCGTACGTCCAATATATATATATATATATATATATATATATATATATATATATATATATATATATAATACCGTACATACATGTAAAAACTGTAGATTATGAAGGATTTACAGAGAACTGGCCATTGATCATTGGCATCCGACATCATTATTCTAGGTGTACTACATGTGATGTTACCTTTTGCACTAGGAAACGTCGACTCAGTGCAATAAATGTGTATACATACGAATAGTATTCTATTGGTTAACCAATAATTGCGTAAATGTTCAAAAGACTAACAATAATTGATTGCGCGGGTGGTGGTAACACTTCTTTAAATCAAGTTTGCGAGCTTGACGTAAACACCAATCCCATTGTATTTAACCAGTCATCGAATAACATAACAAAACTTACTTCAAGTTCCAAAGACTTGTTTGAATTAAGTATAGACTCTTGAGATAAATTTAGATCCCACCTTGCAATTAGCCGCAAATCAGGGTAATATAGTCAGTCTGTGCTAGTTGAGCGTTTCGTATTTCCTCGTTCATCATCAATGCATAATGGAAACCTAACCAATGACGATCAAATAAAATTGAGGATAATGTTTTCATCGTGCTAATCAGAAAACCATGTTAGGTCTAGACGTGTCAGCACGTGCGAGTGACGGTATTTTTGCTATGGTGTGCGACTGGCGAGATAAACTGAGACAACTGATCATCTGACGTCCGGAACAATGATTTAAAAATCTATATTTATTGGAACATATTATTTGTTGAGGAAAAAATGTATGCAATTCTCTATTGGGCCTTGTGCACATTGTAAAATATATGCTCAAATAGAACTGAACGGTTGTACCAGTCATCATTAACAAAAGACATCGTCTCATGTACCCATGCGACTTATACTTGCTGTCGACTCATCAATAGAAGCATTTATTCCATTACTGCTTATATACACAAACGTAAAGGAGATTGTACCACCCAATTGTTCCACATTACTAGATCAAATATATGGAGGGTACAGGGCGTAGTGCCGACACCTACTGATAAGTCTCTAGTAAGCACAAATTACACGTGCACATAAGATTATACCTTTCTTTTATGCTGATTCTGGTTTATCCTTGTGGTCCTATTAGAAGTAATTTGTTACTAGATTTGCAACACTTAATATAACATTGCTTATATATTAATTCTGCGCAACAAACAATATTTATCCACTAGAATTTTAGTTAAATGATATCATGATTACCGCGAAAATTGGAAAATGATATTGATCAAGGACAGAGTGTATGGATTTTCTAAAGTCGCAGGTGTTCAGAAGTAGTTGCAATCGACAATTTTGGTGAAATTTGGCATGTCGCGCGATTCATTGAATTGGTAACTGGACCATAATTTTGGTACCAGGTACCGTCTCAACAACCATAGTTTTGGTAACCTTTACAGACTCCGTATATATATTATATATAGTGAGTTGAATTGAACGACGCATTGTCGAAGACTATATCAAATTAGCTCCACTACTGCAAGAATACACATTCGTATAAGAGATTGTAACGTCCAAATTTCCCACATTCATCACTCAAATCTTTATTGGGCATAAGACGTTGTACCGCAACCTACTCATAAGTCAGCAGTAAGCTTAAATCACATGTGTATATGAGACTATTTATTCTATATGAGCTAATTAGTTACTAGGTTCGCAATACCTAAAAACCTATTGTATATTTATTGTTAGCATAAATAATTCATTGCATAAGTTGTCAAATTGGAATGTATAGCATGTTTGTATCAATCAACGACGAAAGATTGACGAAACAGCTGGCTTATGCAATCAGTCGAATATATTTGCTCCAGCTCTGCAATTATATCTGTGGTCATGTATTTCCTTTAAAAATCTACAACATTTTGACATAAAATGCTCGTCTACGTGTGCTTATTGAAGAAAGCAAACTGAAAGAAATGTGAATTGCGGAGGCTGTTATTTATGCCAGTCTATCACTGGTTCATGGTAAACAAAACAAGTTTGTGCACGAGCTGGTCGTAACTTGCTGACTTGTATGTTTTGTTGCATAACTAAGCTATATTTTTAGAAAGTTTGATCTTTTGCACTATCTAGACAATAAATTTAACATATAAAAATTATGCTGTGAAGTACTTGATAATCTGGGTAAAACAGCACGAGCGAAAAATATTTTTTTTTTTTTAAATTCAATTGTTCAAAACGTGTTCTCTAAAAATTTATTCTTTTATTTTTCAATTAAATCTTGCTTTCTTTTACTAAAAGAAACGTGTATAATATCAAAGGAGTAAAAACCTCAATACAAACATGTATCAAGTAAGATTTTTAATGTTATACTGACCATAATGCAGAAACGTATTCCAGCAGAAAGGCGCATAAGAAAAATTATAAACAAACTGGATAAGCACATTAAAACAAATTTAATTTAAAAATATTTGGGCCGAGTGATAATGGTACATTTTTCTGAAGATATCTTTTTATTCGAAGTAAATTTTTAATGCTTACGAAAATTGTTTTCCTCCTTTAAATTTCTTGAAGAATATTTCAAGCAACCTTTCTGGTCTTCTTCATTAAAAAAAACGAGTGCCGATCGTGACGAATTTGATCGGAAAGGTTGTTTGAAATATTATTCGACAAATATAATGAAAACAAATGTCTTTGAGTGTTCGAAATCTATTTCGACACAGAAGAAATAATTTACACAAATCGAATCATCACCATCCCTGGGAAAATATCTTTAACAAAACTCCAAGCAATTTATTTTACATGGATTACTTGCAGTTTTAACAAATACAAAAGATCTAAACTACAACTAATACGAAATTTTGTCGCTCTTAGTTGGCGGTAATTGTTTGTGTTAAAACAAGAAGCGCAGATTTTGACGCAGTCAATCGGAAAGGTCCTTGAAATATTATCTTAAATATATAATTAAGAAAACCCACTTGTTTGGGTGTTTTTGAAATATATTTCTGCGCAGACGAAATAATTTTCGAAGGCAAAAATCATCACCACCCGGAGAAAATATCTGTAACAAAACTCGGAGCAACTTATGTTGCATAGATTACTTAAAGTTTTATCAAATACCAAAGATCTAAACTACAACTAATATGACATTGCGTCAATTTGAGTTGGTGGTTATTGTATGTGTTATAACAAGAAGCGCGAATATTGACGAAGTCAATCGGAAAGTTCGCTTAAAATATCATTCAAAATCTATGAGGAAGAGAAAAGTTTCAGATGAGTTTTGGAAATATATATCGATCAAATCATTTTGAAACATTAAATTATTTTAATTTCAAAAATATTAACTCTGCTAAAAAATATTAATAAACGAAAATTATAAAAACGGTCTGTCACGTAATTAAGTTTCCATCAACCGTTAAAGTTGTCCTATTTTATTGTTAAATCAGCATCACTCTTATTTTATAAAAGAAAATTCAAACAAGTCAATTTAAAGTTTCTAACTGATAACAATTTTAAGATGCCGATTACCTCAAACTTACTATCAAGTAATTAAACGAAAATTAGTTGGGCGTGCGTTGATAACAATTACATTTTAATCAAGATTGCAATCTTTATATAAACACCTGATATATTAAGTACATACATTTTTCAGAATAAACTAAGAATTGTATAGTATAGAAAACGGCATTCATCCAGTAGATCGGTTTCGTCTTTATTGGGTACTCATCACGAACTGGCCATAAATTGCTGCGGATGGGGCTCGAACCTGGGCACAACTACTTAGGAATCTGGTGCTTTAACCACTGAGCCAACATGCCACATGCATATAAGGGTTCAGGTGTTTATGTCAAGATCGCAACCTTGATTAAAAAGTAATTACTATCAAATGTCGACATAAAATGCAGAGAACAAACTCGTAAAGAATTTCTTTATGATTCAAATAAAAATTGACTATTTTTAAAATAGTAGAAGTTTGCCATCTTAAAAGCACACCAGTTCTATTTTTTCTAGTGTGTCGGATACTTTAAAAAAGAACTAAGAATTTGACGTTTTAATTCCTTAACATTTTCTTTCGCTATTGTCATAGTGAAAACCAATCTGAATGAACGCAAAAATGTCAACTTCAACACAATTCAGTGATGATTTTAATAAAATAAAATTGGAGGATATTTAACAAAAAGCAATTCTAAATTGTGTTATGCCATTCATGCATTGCTATAGAATACAAATAGATACAAAATCCAACTTGTTACCACATTCCATTGTCATCCTCGGAGTATGATTGAAGACAACCTAACGCAGATTTTGGTTGCACAGTTCTTGTGCAACTGTGTGATTTTCGGGTTCGCAACTCCAAGTCCACTTTGCCGTATATTTCCTACATTCAATGCGATTTCTTCCATGTCAGTCAGTTTTCTTTAATGTTATAATATTGCTCAAATTAGATCAAAACGTCATGGTGCGAGCAACACGTGAAGGTACACGAACTTATTGAGAAGCTAGCACAAGCACAAGATTACCGTTCATTTCGATTGTGCACACTTTATTTAAACAATTTTTCTCTTTAGCCGCACATTGTTTAATTGTTTAACTATATTTGCTCGTCTACCTGTGCGCAGAGTAATTGCACACACTAAACGGAAAATGTCGCCAGTTGACGTAGAAGCAGACGTGAAGTACATGAATGGACCCACCCGACAACCACACACACACACACACACATATATATATATATATATATATATATATATATATATATAGAAAATACAATTAAACAATAATTGATTGCGCAGGTGGTGGTAACAATTCTTTAAATCAAGTTTGTGAGTTTGAAGTAAACACCAATCCCATTGTATTTAACTAGTCGTCGAACAACCTAACAATACTACCGCCAGCCGCAACGCACTGATGTGTTTCGATCTTCCGTGACCATCATCAAAGTACGACGGCAAACTGACTAGCGAGGATCAAACCGCATTGCATATATATGGAAAGCAATATTAGATATGCGGCTCTCACCTCTAGTAATCTTGCATCTATTGTACGTAATCTGATGATGATCATGGAAGGTCGAAACGCGTCAGTGCGTTGCGACTGGCGGTAGTTTTGGTATGTTGTTCGACGACTGGTTAAATAAAATGGGATCGGTATTTACTTGAAGCTCGCAAACTTGATTTAAAGAAAAATATAAATATATTTGTTTTAGACCGAGGTTACCACATTTGCTTAAATATGTTATTGTTTGCATTTTACTGTGTGATATTAGAAGCCTGAGGTAGGTAATGGAAATGAGGTACCAAAACGTTGCCAGCCAACGAAGATTAGATCATATCTCATTTCTCGTGGTTAGTATGAATAATGTTGAAGCTCTCGGAGGAAAGGGACGAATCAGCACCCAGCCACCAAGAAGACGAACTCGACGAGTACCTGGAAATAAGTTTCAAACGGATATATGCGGAACTGATAGTGTAAATCTACTACCGATGAAAGAAAACCGTGGATACTCGAGATGTGACGATCGCACTGCCCAACTATTCAAGAAATTTCTGTCGGAATATTCAATTCCAAAACAATATAGTATTAGTAGTAGTAGTAGTAGTAGTAGTAGTAGTAGTAGTAGTATTAGTAGTAAAATTAATTTTTTGTCAGACTGAAGGGCAGCTGGAGAACAGTTGTGCCTGCCTCCCTAATAACAATTGAATCCTGTGCATTTAACTTTAATTTAAATGAATAAGACTCGCGTACGCATTGGGCAATATTTATAGAACAAATATCTTACCATCATCCTCCGTTTTGCTGGCATTCTGTGCTGTGGAAAGAAGAGAACTGTGTGGTCTATTTGGCAGCGGCGTGCGGGTTCGCTGATCTCTTGAAAGATTCACGTCACGCAACTGGGCCAAAAGTCGATGAAAAGTAACATAACGCACAAATTAAAAATCAATATTTTTCCTAATTCTACATCACAGTTGGGGAAAATCTTTGCTCAAAAACCTATCATGCTTAGAATATTTAAGGGGGACAAAATCACCATAATGGTATAATTTACTTTGTTATAGCGACGCACTGCTGTATTTCACAAATATACTTAAACAATAATTAATTGCGCGGGTGGTGGAAACAATTCTTTAAATCAAATTCGCGAGCTTGAAGTAAACACCAATCCCATTGTATTTTGCCAAGTTGTTCGACGACTGGTTAAATAAAATGGGAATGGTGTTTGTTTCAAGCGCACAAACAGGAATTAAAGAATTATCTAACTTTCGGAGGTTGAGAAACAGATAACATTAACGAACGTCACTTACAATATTCGACATATAAAGTTAAATTATACTAACGAGAAATTTAATTAGGTTAGTATTAACAGAAATATTTGATTTAAAGGTTTCACGCCAATTCTTCTTCTACTTTGTCATCCTTTTCATGTTCTCCTTCCATTTGTTCCTCATTTACTTCTTCTACTTCTTCTTGTTTTCATTAGAAATTATAGAGAGGGGAGCATAAATATTAAATAATTTAAATAGGCTGATTCAGCTCTGGATGAAGGTGATTTTTTTTAAATGATTGCCAGCGTCGATCCCACACACAGCTTAATTGGCCTAGATACATCAGAGTAAACTTCGTGCATGTATGACGTGAGCATAATAAAAAGGTTATATATATATATATATATATATATATATATATATATATATAAGTAAATGTTAAAGATGGCAAGTATTCATTTGATCAAACGCAGAAAACTTATCTTTCCTAATATTGAGGCAAGCGATGATTCACTGAAGACAAGTAATTATACGTTCACATAATAAATGGACTTTATGCTTAATATGACTACTTCTCTATCAGAATCCATTAAATAGCGAATGAAATGTAATACATCGTTTCAGTCTGTTGAAAAGATAACAATTTCTATGATTGAAACTATTTAATAACTTATTTTTGTTTATGTTTAAGAATAAATTCATTCTTCATGCAAAATACGAGGTATTCCGTACTATACGGTGGGATAGATCAGTGCTATATTTCATAATTCTTAATCAGTCAAATAAATTTATGCAATTTCCTCGCCTATAAAGGCAATTCCAATGTTTTATAGTTAATAGTTAAAAGAAATTTAATTTAAACGGACAACTGCCTATAAAGAGCTCTATATTCGACGATTTGGAGAACATATTTAAATGCAACTATGTATTGGTAATAGTATGCCTAATGCCACACATGCTCAAATAGGATAAAAATGTATGCCAACTACAGCATGAACGTAAGGTACATTCGTTTCGTGCTTACTGACGACTCGTCATTAGGAGCCGGTATAAGGCCCTATACACACACTTTATATTTGAATGAAGAATGTGGGGCAATTTGAAAGTATAATCTTTTACACGATTGTGTAAACTTGAAGTAGTGGAGCTAAACCTCATATAGAGTCTACGACAATGCGACTTCAAAGACAACTCTAATATATATATATATATATATATATATATATATATATATATATATATATATATATATATATATATACAGAGTCTGTAAAGGATACTAACACTATGGCTATTGTGTTAGTAACCGATACCAAAATTATAGTACCGAGAAGGTACGTTACTAACCCTATGGCTTCCGAGTCAGTACATGGTACCAACATGATGGTTTTCCATGTATGCTATAGTTCATCGAAATTGAGAATTACAACTATTTCTGAACCCCTGTTACTCCAGTAAATCCATACACTCTGGCCTTGATCGATATCAGTTATCAAATTTCGTGTTAGTAACATGTACTATTTCGGTACTATAACGATGGTATCGGTTACTAACACAATAGCCAGTGTTAGTATCCTTTACAGACTCGGTATATATATTATATAGAGTGAATTAGCGTTGAAGTCTCAGGTTTACACATTCGTCTAGGAGATTGTACCGTCCAATAATCCCACATTCCTCACCCAATTATATAGTGGTTAAAGGGCGTAATACCGGCTCCTACTGATGAGTCGCCAGTAAGCACGAAACGAATGTGCATGAGATTATACTTTCCGTTCATGCTGTCTTTAGTTTATCCTTCTCGTCACAACTGAACTAATTTGTTACTAGGTTCGCAACACCTAATACATACTTGCATATATATTAGTTGTCCGCAACAAACAGTATTTACTCCGATCGAATGTTTGTTGAGTCTGGTCAAGGAGGTGATTGGCCTTGCATGGATGATAGTAAATTGTTGTTGCGTTTTATGATTCGAGACCAGCCGATTAGAATATCATGTTTCTGAAACTTCCGAATGTTTAGGTTATGTAATTATATATATATATATATATATATATATAAAGCTAAACACCTCAAAAATTGTCGCTATGGCCCTTTCGATCCGGAAAATAGAATTGTGCTGATCGACACCTCACAGCCACATGTTGACGAATTTGTCTAACAATGCTCCGTGTTTCCACTGCACTGATACTAATTATAGATGCAATAAGCTTGCTACTGCTGTCTCTGGGAAGTGATGAGAATAATTCTGGTAATGCGCGTCCATGTCACTAGGCTCAAAGTCTGAAATCTTCAAATCAGATCGGTCAACCTTATTGCCGCTTATACTTACGGTTATTGCCGGTTCAGTGTTAGGAAGCATTAAACAGTAACAAACATTTGCGAGCCTATATAATCTGTCAGGCCGTTCTAAGATGCACCATTCAAACCGAGTGTTTGAATGGAACGCAAATTGAGTTGTTTTGGGCGGTGTCAAGGACAGCTTCTTACACATTTTTTCTCGTCAAACTATTCAGGCCACTCCGATGGATGGTTAGAATTGCAGAATGTGTATACAAGCTATCTTCTGACTGGATACTGTTATTGGTGATATCAGTCAAGTGATAAAAATGTACCTTAACCTCACCAACTAAGAGACACTCAAATGAGAGAAAATCTGTGGAAATTTAGTGATAAACGAGGGCCAGTATAAAGGCCTGCCTAATTCTGTCTTATTGGTATTGACTCTTATCAAACTCACAGTTTGAAAGGGCAAGATCACCGTTTATGTATGTATCTATATAGATGTGCACTTTTAAAGTTTTTTCCTTCATTTTTCTTCTACCATAAAGGAACAAATTGTCTTCGTATTAACTATCCAAACCTTTATTTAGTGACAGTAAAAATGTATCTTATTTCATCAATAAGCTTTGGTTATGGAAGCACTATCATTCAAAGATATAAAAGAACAAGCATCAGAAAAAAATGAAAATGTTCCACCAACATAATATTTTATTCAACTGGCCACTGATTATACATACATATATATATATATATATATATATATATATATATATATATATATATATATATATATAATCGTGGCCAGTTGAATAAAATATTATGTTGGTTGAACCTTTTCATTTTTTTCAGGTGCTTGTTGTTTTATATAAAAGGCTACATTTACGTATAATTTTGGTGCAGAAATAATAAATTCGTTAAATTTGCTGGATGCCCCATTTCATATTAATATTGGGAAATTGTTGATTTTCCTGATAGTGCCATGCCATTGTTAATCAATTTCGACGGAAAGTTTTGTTGGGCGCTGCTGATTTACAGCTTTTGTGCAATTCCACTGTATATGCAGAGTGATTTGATTTAACCGTCGTGCAATTATTGAGGCTGGTAAGTGGCCTCTAAATGGTAAGTTTACAGAGATATTTTACGTTAGCATAGGTAGTAAGAATTATGTGAAGTTTCCTTATGCCAGGAATTAAAGAGAAACCGCCCGTTATGCCAAGATTAAATATTATGTATAAATATAAGCTTTCAATAACCTTACGTAGGCCGATGGACTAGATGATTAATAAACAGAGTAAAGGAATATTGGAATTTACACTTCTGTGTCAAAACAAACTGTAAACACACAACTCAATTTGCGCACTGAGCGTTTGTACGTATGTTCTCTGGATATTAACTATGGTATAATGGTCGAATGAAATAACGAAGATGATTTAGCAATATATGAAGCGTTGCGAATAAACAAACCGCAGCCTGATCAAAGCATGAAGAAAAAGCAAATTCGCCATTTCGCCTCAACTTAAGGTGATGTGCATGAATTTTTGGACATTCTCCTATTTTACGTTCTTTTTGTCTTCGTTTTTCTATTTTTGTGATTTTTTTTATTAAATCATATAAATGAGTGTGCGCGAGTGGTTATTTTTGGACAATTGAGTGGAAATTGAGTTACGAACGTTGGTTCTATCCGATAAAATTTATTTCAATCTTCGCATATGCGTATGGTACTAATATGTTAAAGCTAAAATTCATTTTTAAAATGAAAACATGAATTCTTATGAAATTAAACGATATAAAGCTAGGCTTCTGATGGTTTCAGACTGTTTTAGTTGCATCTTTATCTTGAGTCCTACCCTAGACTAGAAGGAAAGACGCTTAAACCACACTAGAACAAATTATATGCATGGCACAAATAAGCAGTTACCATGATCACTGTTATTATGCGCCGAAAAAGTGTAAGAGATGAAAACTAGCAACACTTCATTTTTAGTTCATAAAACGGTTCTCACCAGATTATTTTCCTGACCTATCAGTGGTCTAATAGGTAGGTCTGCTTAAGTTATTTATATGGATTTTGATTGTTCTGAATCTATTTTACTGAAGATTTCGGTATTTTCAAGCCTCAATAATCAAAATTCTCTACCTTGCTTTACAACATTTACAATCTTTATTATATTTTGTCATATAAAAAACTTGAATAAGAAGAAACCTAAATTCCGCTTAACTGGTCTATTGTTGGACAAATGTGACTTCGGTCGGAGAGTGGTTCCACCATCTTTGTTCCGATCGATAGTTTTTTCTCTGCCAAGTAATGACGATGTGTTTAGATCGTTGAGACTGGAGAAACTTTCACTTGATGTGATTGTATCACTGTTTCTGAAATAACAGAAGGTCCGAAAGAGAGATAGAAAAACACAAAGAGCAATAAATGTGAACCTTTAGTAAAGTGCATGTAAAATATTTAGACAACCTTAGCTATATCGTGATTCATTGAAACCAAATTGGTGGGCGTGCAATAAGCACCAGTATCGAAGTTTTTTACATCGATAATAGTATAGAAGGATTGTCAATTAAACGAACATTGGTTGCGCGTGTGGTGATAACAATTATTATAATCAAGGTTGCAGTCTTGATATAAGCACCTGACCCATTAATTACTTACATATGTCAGTATAAACTAAGAATTGTATAGTGTAGAAAAGGCAATTCATCCAGTAGACCGGTTTCGTCCTTATTGGGAACTCATCATGTACTGGCCGGAATTTGCCGCGGATAGGGCTCGAACCTGGGCACGTCTATACTATACAATTCTTAGTTTATACTGACATATGTAAGTAATTAATGGATCAGGTGCTTATTTCAAGACCGCAATGTTGATTATAATAATAGTAGGATTGCCGTCCGTTAGACGTTCTGACATTTTATCATCCCAGATTATCGTAATAGCAAGTTGAAAAACCAAGGGATGGTAACCGAAGACCACTGTATGCAGTTGTTCTTTAAGAATATATTTTAATTTAAAATATTTGCTGGTTCCGTTCAGTTGCTTGTTCGTCGCACTCTACTCATAATCAAGCATTTTGAAAACACTTAAGCTTGTGCAGATGAAATATTTACCATACCATATAACTGATATAACATAAACCGACTTAAAGTTTTCAGATAAAGCCATTCAACTTTATATAGATGAAAATGATCTATGCACATGCCTGAACTGTTTACTTCATAAAGTGCGATTGGTCTCAAGTCATCAAGCTAATTTCCACAAACAAATGATCCAGAAAAACACACGACTTATCTCGGTCCATAATTGAGTAAAAAATTAAAAGGCACGTTCTGTCCTAAACATCGTAAATTTAGCTAAGAATGAGGGTCCAATAAAAAAAATTTAACTTTGACAAATCATCTTCGCGTAAGACACATGTATTTTCAACACAAAAACTCATGTGAGTAACTGCGTTGTCGATTTGTCGTTTAGTCTTACAGATACTTAAGTAAGGATTGATAATTAACATCAATCGTTTTTTAAACCATATTTTTTGCTCAACAGATATTCTTCTAGAAGCTACAATAAATCCTGGTTTGGTGGTCCGTTATATGAGCTTCAAGAAAATTTAGTTGTTCAACACACTCTTAAATGTAAACCATCTACATGCCTGTTTTTTTTCCTTATATCAAGTAGAATAAAGTCAAGAAATAATATCTTTGTTTCTCCCATGCTTTGTAAAAAAGTACACGTTTAAATGAATGCATATATTGAAAACATACATTCAGAATAAGTAACGAAATGCCACAGTATGTTAATAGTCATAAGGCACAGTTACAGACAAACGCTGTATTGTGAAATGAGAGGCATACTATTGTGGTATGACACGCGGTTCTAATTTCGTGGTTTGCTTCTACTATTGACCAATCAGAGTCTAGACATATATTTTAATAATGATACAAGGTGATGTGATGTATTCACGTGGAAGTGAAGCTATTCTGCGATACCTTCGTAGCTTAATCAATGTATAGAATTTAAACAATAATTGATTGCGCGGGTGGTGGTAACAATTCTTTAAATCAAGTTTGCGTGCTTGAAGTAAACACCAATCCCATTGTATTGAACCAGTCATCGAACAACATAACAAAACTACCGCCAGCTGCAACGTACTTTAAATAGTTTAGTGCTTGAGTAACACAATCCTTGATTAGCGAACATTGAACAACATAACAAAACTACCGCCAGCTGGCGGTAGTTTTGTTATGTTGTTCGATGACTGGTTAAATACAATGGGATTGGTGTTTACTTCAAGCACGCAAACTTGATTTAAAGAATGTATAGAATTGTCGATATATAGCGGACTGACTGTCTGATTTATCAGCATCATTGTTCATTTGTTTCGTTATATTTCCTGAACCACTGAGCTATATGTATATATTTTGTGTGCTTTTAATTTAACTATCTATATCGCTCAGGTGGCTCAATATATAGCTAAATTTTCGTTCAACTACTGAACTAATGAGTCGTCAGTAAGCACGGCACAAACGTGCACATGAGATTATACCTTCCGTTCATGCTGACTTTGATATATCCTTCTGGTCAAATTTGAATTAATTTGTTACTAGGTGCGCAACACCTAATACACAAATAAATTAGTTTTTTGTTATGAATATTTCATGCGAACTGAGGCGGTATTTCGAGCTGAACTCGAATAACCATAACATCGGAAGAAGGAAATTGGCTTACATTACAGAAATCAGTCCACGAGGATTGGTCGGCTATAAGATAATTGAGTAATTCTTGTTGATTCAATAGGTGCTGACCGATGCAACTCCAATCTATGTTCATTGATTCTTTTCGCTAGAACGTTTTTAAATAAATTAGAATTCATGAATGACTTCATCATTAGGCAATCACGGGCGATTTAACGTATCTTTTTTGCGATTCTGTTTCCGCTATTTAATGATTCGTTAGGCTTTATTGGTAGTGTTGAAGAGCCGTTAGATTATCTCTTATTCGGCAAGTCAATGATCTGGGGTCAGACAAACACAGACTCAACTCCCCACTTTGAATGAGCTTTATAGTGTTCATTTCCATTTCAAACATGCATATGAAGTTTATGACATTGCATCAACAAAGCATCGGCACGTTGTAATGTTTTAATGCTGTGATAATAGCATCAGCAGCAGTAGTTGTAGCAGTAGTGGTAGCAGTAGTAGTAGTATCAGTTGTAGTAGTAGTATTTGTTACACACAGGTTAAATTTCAATTAAATAACTGCCATATTCATTAAATTAAGTTTGCGAGCTTGAAGTAAACACCAATCCCATTGTATTTAACCAGTCATCGAACAACATAGCTATTTCAAGCCCGCAAATTTGATTTGAAGAATTGTTACCACCACCGGCGCAATCAATGATTGTTTAATTTTATTAACTATACATATGTGGCGAAATCTGCAAAAAGATATTGTTCATGACTGCAAAGAAATTGTGCAGCCGGTATCTACAGTCGTGTTCAATCTATGCGAGACTACTAGAGGTGAGGGACACATATCTAATTTTGATTTCCATATATAATCATTGCGGTTTAATCCTCGATAGTCAGTTTGCCGTCGTACTCTGATGATCAACATAGAAGGTCGAAACGCGTTAGGCGTGCGACTGGTGGTAGTTTTGCTATATTGTCCGAGGACTTGGTTAATAAAATGAGGTTTTTGTTTACTTCAAGCTCACAAACTTCATTGTTAGAATTGTAACCACCACCCGTATAATCAATTATTGTTTATTTTTATTGCCTTTATATAGATATATATATATATATATATATATATATATATATATATATGTGTGTGTGTGTGTGTGGCGAAAGCTACATATAGTTAATGTTCATGACTACATAGAAATTGTGCAGGCTACATTTCCAGTAAAGTACAACGTAGTCGAGACTGCTAGAGGCGAGAGCCGCATACCTAAGTTTGCTTTCTATATAAATGCAATGCGGTATGAACAATACCTTTTTGCAGCTATCGCCACATAAATTTACTTAATAAAATTAACAAATTATTGATTGTACGGGTGGTGGTAACAATTCTTTAAATCAAGTTTGCGAGCTTGAAAAAGCAATGTTGTTCGACGACTGATTAAATGCAATAGGATTGGTGTTTACTTGAAGCTCGCAAACTTGATTTAATGAGCTGCCATATTATTGGTCGCAGAAAACTTGAATATGGGCCAACTTGACTATCATTTTTTCCAAACTGGATAAGGTGTTATTGCTGGAAGTACTAAAGTGTCTTTTGTTAAATAGACATCAACAACAATACGCACGGTCTACGACGAATGGCCATACTTAGACGATTTTTTACTTTCACGTTGAAGTGAGTTATTCACAGGGGCCCGTTTGGCGGCATTCTGCGAAAACTGCAAATCGGCCGCTTTATGCTCACATAGCCTTTATTGCAAATAAACTAAATATATAAGCACTTATGTATTAGGAAATGCCTACTTAGTACTGAGTTAAATTTTATAGGACACGCGAGATCCAGTATGCGTTTGGTGATTTCAAGGTATCCATCAAATATGGCAGAAATAAAGCCCAAAGTCCACTACATGATTGTTCAGCAAATTTACAGCAACGCCCGTTCCTCTCACATTATTTGACCAACTGATCAGCGGGTTTTCGGTATCATGTCGGCCTCTACTAACGAGCACTCTGTCTGTAAGCAATCAATTAATCGCTTAGTTGGATAAAATATAGTTGCGGCGAAAGTGACTCAAAAATTGTCTGCGTCTGTATGGCAAAGTCAAATTTTTATATAAACACTAGAATTGAGAACTGCATACCGACTTTCAATTCATTATATTTACATTGTAGTTTAATTGCCGTTAGTCTGTTTGCTGGTGGTCTCTGATGACGGTCATTAAAGATCTAAACGTGTCAGTACTTGTGATTGCTGTTGTCTGACTGGCTATGAGAATGAGATTGGTTTGTATTCTTAGACCGCGAACTTAATGTCGTACTTACTTGCACTGCGTCTGCGGGGATTTCAAGCGAAATGATTCAAACTCCATCCTGGGCTTCGCGCATCTCTCCTGTGGTTGATGCAGAAACTTAAGATTGCCGTTGAAGTCGATCATTTGGCGATCAAGCGAAGTGCAGGGAATCCGTGATGCAATCTCTGATGTCAAGTGTCGCGAACAAAGTTGACATCTATGTTAATCATTAAAACGCTTAAATCAGATTCAACCTTGAAAGTTCTACTAACGTGTACGTCAAAATTCTTTAATTTTGCTGTTTATGTTAGAACGGAAATAAATTCCCTCTTAGACATTTAGATTGCAAGCAAATTCAGCATTCCAAAGATTTCGTTTGGAATTTGTCATCCACAGTAATTTGACTTAATTTCCAGAAACGCGGATTTGTATTGAAGATTATGAAGATAGAGTAAAATTAAATTTTATATGAATATATGTGAATGAACAATGCAACGTGGCATAGTCGTTCAATTAATGAAAAATATTTAAGAAATATTAAACAGCTGGATTTCTATCAATTACAGTATTTAACTGTTATATAATGAAATCAATGATGTCATGTTTTCCACATGACATGATTTACTAGAGTAACAGGTGTTCAGAAATAGTTGTAATTCTCAAATTCGGTGAACTATAGCATAAATTGATATCTATCATGTTGGTACCATGTACCGACTCGGCAACTATAGTGTTAGTACCATGTACCTTTTCGGTACAATAATGTTGGTATCGGTTACTAACACAATAGCCATAGTGTTAGTATCCTTTACAGACACGGTATATATATTATATAGTGTGAGTTAGCGTTGAAGTCGCATTGTCGTTGACTTTATATGATGTAAGCTTCACTATTGCAGGTTTACACATTCGTCTAGGAGATTGTACCGTCCTATTATTCCACATTCTTCTACCAAATATATAGTGGTTAAAGGGCGTAATACCGGCTCCTACTGATGAGTCGCCAGTAAGCACGAAACGAATGTGCATGAGATTATACTTTCCGTTCATGCTGCCTTTGGTTTATCCTTCTGGTCACAACTGAACTAATTTGTTACTAGGTTCGCAAAACCTAATACATACTTGCATATATATTAGCTCTTCGCAAAAAAGAGTATTTATCTGTAATATATTGAAATGAATGATGTCCTGCTTACCGCGAAATGTGATAACTGATATCGATGAAGGCCAGAGTGTATGGTCTAACTGGAGTAGCAGGTGTTCGGAAATTGTTGTAATTCTCAATTTGGGTGAACTTTAGCATAAATTTTTATCCATCAGGTTGGTATCATGTACCGACTCGGAAACCATAGTGTTAGTATCCTGTACTCATCGATTTCAAAAAAGGTATCAGTTACTAACACAATAGCCATAGTGTTAGTATCCTTTACAGACTCGGTATATATATTATATAGTGTGAGTTAGCATTGAAGTCGTATTGTCGTTGACTTTAGATTATGTTAGCTTCACTATTACAGGTTTACACGTTCGTCTAGGAGATTGTACCGTCCTATTATTCCACATTCTTCTACCAAATATATAGTGGTTAAAGGGCGTAATACCGGCTCCTACTGATGAGTCGCCAGTAAGCACGAAACGAATGTGCATGAGATTATACTTTCCGTTCATGCTGCCTTTGGTTTATCCTTCTGGTCACAACTGAACTAATTTGTTACTAGGTTCGCAAAACCTAAGACATACTTACTGATTCATACATGTGTTATTTTTCATTAGGGAGGGTTTGTGAAGAAAATTCGGTAAATCTTCACTGAGGAAGACGGAGGACGATCAAAATGAGTCGGTATGTAGAAGTAACTGCAGTGTGGTCGTGGTTTGTGACATGTATAAAATGTTGGATTGGTTTTTAGTAAACTTGATTAAAGGAGACTGAAAGTTAAGTCGTTTGCATAAAGCTGAGGGAACAGTTGACTTCCGATTCATTTTTTGAATCTATCAGGCGGGCAATAAATAATAAATATTGTTTTCAGGTGAGGATATAATAATTTAAACTGAAATTATAATTAAGTAGTGGAACTGATTTTCTGCCAATATCTTCATAAAGTGTGAGTTTATTGGCTGGAAACATTTGGTTGGTCTGGTATAACAAACAGATTCAATTTAACATTCAGACCAAGAAATGCCTTTACTTGTTTACAAACAATAATGTAATAAATCTCCAAAAATTCAAACAACAAAATGTTTTAGATAAATACGTTGTAAACTTCCAGCATTCTAATTAATTCTGGTCCAGAATGTAAGTAAATAAGCAGTGAATGTTCTTCAACACTACCGTAAGGAATTTTCTACTTTTCCTTTACTAACTTTTACCATTACTTGAGAATAAAACAGGCTAAAATATTAAAAAGTTCTCTTGCATTGAAAAGTTAAATAATTCTGAAATAGATTCGCCCTTGCAGAGACAGCGTATTGAATAAGAAGTTGCGGTTGATTCCAAGACGTGAATAAGGAATTTCAAGCTTTATGTACTTATTTATTTATTCAATAGTTGCTCAGTGCACTATGTAGGCCAGAATGACCGATTACCAAAATGCGAATTTAGGTTAAACACAAACGGCAAAGGGGAGAATTTCCCCAACAGCTTAACAAACTGTTTACAAAATCACACTACAGACCAGATGGATTTACAAGTGCATCTCAAACAAAGTTAAGCATATTGTGTATTAGGTGTTGCACACCTAGTAACAAATTAGTTCGGCTGTGACCATAAGGGTTAATCAAAGACAGCATAAACGGAGAGTAAAATCTAATGCCCATTTCTTTCGTGCTTACTGACGACTCGTCAATAGGAGCCGGAATTACGCCCTTCACACACTACATATTTGGGTGAGGTATACAGTGGGTATAGAGCACAATACCGGCTCGTACTGATGAGTTGTCAGTAAACATGAAACGAAAGTGCTCGAGATTGTAATTCTCGTTCATGCCGTCTTTGATTTATCCTTCTGGTCATATACAAACTAATTTGTTACTAGGTGTGCAACACCTAATACTCAGTTGCATATATATTAGTTCTCCGCCACACGCAGTATCTAAAAGTTAAGCATAGTTACGTATGGCGAAAGTTGTTATTCGCGAAAATCTTAATCCTAAGCAAAATAAAGAAGTTTTCCTATTATGTAAAAGTAAACTAGTTAATTGTTTGTACGTGTATGTGTGTATAGGTGCTTAAAATATACGTTTCTCGCTGCCTGTACATTGTCTTATAATGCATGTACTCAATAAAAATGAATCTCACTTGCCTGTCAAAATTGTCTATATACTATAACAACAACTTATAACCACCGCTGACATCCTTAGACGTATTTTTGAATAGGGCAACAAGTGCTCCTCCCTAGCCGAAGAAATAAGACGATATCAACTGCGTTGGCTCGGCCACATTTCGCGTATGCCTTCAGTTCGATTGCCCAGTAGAGCGTTATGCTCGCATCCAGCGCCAGATTAGCGTAGGAAACAAGGTGGACAGATTTTCACATGGCAGAAGCAGCGAAAGTCAACAACATTCAAATTGAGTAGTATACGACGCACTAGTCTGTCAGGATGTGGTGCACGAACGCGAAATGCCATCGAGTCGAGCTCAGTGGAACTCCTGCTGCAGATTTCTAATATAATAATGTGCGTAATATAATTTCTTCGTGGGGAAAAGTAATTTGTTGCATTTATGACGCGATACCGTGAAAATCGCAAGGAAGGTGTATTACCTCCGTTGCCTTAACTTCAAGCTTACTTGGTCATAATGGTGTTGTGCAGAGGTTAAGTTTGCTTTAAGTCTGTGTGCAATCTAGCTAAATATACTATATTATCTAGGTCCACGTCATATATAAATCCTTTTAGAAAAAATGTTTTTTGTAACTTTTCTGTTTTTCTTTTTATTTTAGTTCAGTTTTTCCTAATTTAATTTTTCTTTCTTCTTATGTTTATATGACGGTGAAGCATCTGTTACCAACGAAGTTGGTATTGCTGTTCGTGACGCTATATAGAATGAAAAATGTTTTAGTCGAGTTTAATTTCGAGAAAAAGAAAATTTACCTTTGAAACTATGATCTGTGTACCTGGTTTACAATAAATTTAAGATTTAGTACTCATTTAAAATTACTGACTATTCTGTACCTTTTTAGTGCTTGCAATGATCTATCGGGTGTTTTTATTACTCACAGTGGCGTCGCTTATTCATTTTCGCTTGCAAAAAAACGCATTTCCTGTCATTGTTGCTTAATAAACACATGATGATTTCATGCATGTAATTTTTATGTGTCAAGTTGTTAATCACGAGTTAATCGCAATAGTTAAAAAAATATTTTTTTTAAAACCATACCGAAATAAACTGTCGGCTTTTCCTTCACTGTCTGTAACCTTCATTTTGGGATCAAACATTTGCTCGATCTTCTTCTTGAAAAGTTTGCTGGAAAGCAAATCAGGAATAATATGTACAGAATAATAGGTTATTACCATTATTAAGATAGGCATTGTTAAATATAATATTTAAACAATCGAAAATTTATAAAGAAATAGGGTCTTTCTCGCTGCAGTATTTTTAAACTCCAAACGTGTAAAAATAAAAAAAAGCTTGTATTCCCATGTTAGCTGTATCTGAATACCATTCACCTTTACAGAGTCAAATTTGTTAACCAATTATGAAGGCACGTTTAGTAGTATGGACAAATTTAGCCGCGCGAATATACGTGTATTCTTTCATAGATTTATTGTTTATCTTGTAATATAAATCACAACGGCAATGTTTAGTCCAATTAATCGAACATGGGTTGCGCGGGCGTTAGTAATTGTTATTAAAATTAAAATTGTGATCTTGATATATACATCAGCCCCATTACATACGTACATTTGTCAGTTGAACTAAGCCTTGTATGGTGTAGGAAATGCGATTCATCCAGTAGACAGGTTTTGTCCTTATTGGGAACTCATCAGGTGCTGTCCAGAATTTGCCTCAGATATGGCTCGAAATTAAGAACGTCTTCTTCGGAATCTGTTGCACTAACCAATGACTCACCCTGCCCAACTCTATATACAATTTTCTGTTATGTACTAACTAAGGTTTCTTGATTAGCCTTTCGTTTAGGTGGAGTCTATATGACATTCATTTAGAAACAAAGTTCCAACTAACAATCCCCAATCTGTCATGATGAAACAGACATCACACCACATGGGGAAACGGTATCGAATTTAACATTGACATAAATAAACGAACATTGGTTGCGCAGGCGGCCATAACTATTACTTATATCAAGATTGCGATCTTGATATAAACACCAGTCCCATTATGTACATACATTTGTCAGTATAAACAAAGAATTGCATAAAGTAGAGCTCTGCCCACGGCAAATTCTGGACATCTAGCGCAGAGTTCCCAATAAGAACGAAATCACCCTCCTTTTTGAGCTCGAGATGAAACAAATAGTAAAAAAACCTAATCCTGTTTATATTTGAAACTGCGAGTTCTGCTGCTGATTGAGTAGTCAATTTCCGCCTGACTGCCAAGGCCAGAGTCTACCGATTTGCTGGAGAAATAGGTGTTCAGAAATAGTTGTAATTCTCATTTTTAGTGAACTTTATCCTATATTGAAATCCATTGTTTTGGTACCATGTGCCTTTTCGGTCTCATAATGTAGGTATCGGGTACTGACACAATAGCCATAGCGTAATACTGGTTCCTACTGATGAGTAGCAATTAAGCAAGAAACGAATGTACACGGGATTATACTTTACGTTCATGCTTTCTTTGGTTTATCCTTGTGGTCACAAGTGAACTAATTTTTTATTAGGCACGCAGGACCCAATACACAATAGCATATATATATGCTCTCCGCCCTAAACTGTATCTAGACTACCAAATTGACTGAAACGTTATAATATAGCTTCAAAATTAAATAAAAAGGATAATTTGAAAATTTTAAGACCGCAAGACTATATTTTCGACATTCTCCACAATTTTATACGGGATAGACAGCTACGTTTTTTTATCCTACTTCATCGCATATATTTTAGAAACAAAAAACGCACGTATTCTATAAAACAGCATTACGTCTTACGGTCAAGTATGAGTTTTCCATGTTATAATGTGGAACGATATTGATAGCTTTTTACTTATAAGTATACTAAACTTGTTTATGTGATGCAGAAATCTATTCAGAGATTCAGTCGATTGTATGTTTGTATTAACGAGTCCTGTTTAGAAAACGTGCATGGATTATTAATTGTTATTCAGTCTTTAGAAAGGCATACAAATTATCAAAGCAATCAATGCATTCTTGTTTAGTTAAAATAACAATTTTAATTTAGTTTACGGTCTGGAAAACAACTCCAATATTTCCTTAAAGTTCTTGCACTTTAAAATTGTACATTAAATGCTATTTCATTTTCATTAAATAGCTTTTGGCTGTGTTCTGTTGATAGATTTTTACCTTGTGCGACAGTTTAAAAAGTACTAGGTTTTTTTGAAGGTAGTAAACTTTATCTCTATAATAATACGAAAAGCGATTTTACCGAATTTAAAATTTATCAAACTCTCGCTTTATATATTTAATAAATCCAGAATTGTATAGCTTATATTAAGAAAATTTATAATTTCAAAATAATGCTTTAGTAGTGAAATGGCGTATTTTTAATGCATTTTAAAATACATAAAACAAGTTTTTTTTCAGACATGACTTCGAAAAACATTAAAGAGATGCTTTTGCTCCATCTTATCTTTTGATAATATGACAAAATGAAACAAGAAGTTTGCTTTTTTTTTAAAAAACAGCCCATATCAAAAACACATAAAAAAAAGTACAGAATATTCAAATAGAGGACACAACTATACACCGTTTCCTATATAGCTAAGAAGGCCCTATCGTGATGTTAGTTGAATTTTTTATTGTACGTTTCAGGACAACATCTATTTAATTTCCTAGGTTTTAAATAAAGAAGCATCCTCACACATGTAGCTTTAATTAAAATTGGAATGATTTTTGTTGGCGTGTCGCATTTTGCACACGATAGTATATGTTTTTATAGATCCACGTACAACACAGATATTGTTTTGAGCATACCAGGTTTTTATGTGCTCAACAAGCTTAAATTCAATGTTATACCGCATCTACCTAAATAAACTTGCTCACAGGTACAATTTAAATTGTAGTTTACTTTGGAAGCATATTGCAGTGGATTGCAGACTGAATTGGCTGGTGTACATCATACCCTTATAATTAACGATTACTCACCACAATTTATAAATATATATAAAAATAATGATATAATGAAAATCCCTGTAAATATTTGTACAGGTGATAATAAATTGGTCTAAATTCACCAACAAATTAAAGACCATGAGGCAATGAAGCACATAATACGCAGATTGAGTTCTGCATTTGCATCCGCATTTCTGCAGCTGTTTCAGCTGGGTTTAATCTAGCACCAAACTTCGTGTACCTCGTGCGAAACAAAATTTCCGTTGCAATCTGCATCTAACCGTATTTACAGTTTTAATTGATTTTGTGGCTAATTTTATTTATGAAGATGCAGTAGAAGACTGAATTCACGCTTGCTTGAGCACATAACAGATAGGTGTTTGCAAAAGAAGATTGCTTTTGTACGTACATCAACAGTTAAACATATTATAATCTGCAAAATATTTGACACGCCAGAAAATTTAATACAATTTTATTTAAGGCTAAGCGAGTGAGCATGCTTCCCTATTTTTTGTGAATTGTCTATGAGGAACTTTTCACCATGCAAATCAAGTTGTTTCCCGTGTTTTATTTCTCCGGTAATTAACGTGAAGAGATAGGGCAAAAGCGCTTCTGTGAAATATATAATGTTTAATAAAATTATATCTGACAAAAGCATTTTACATACTTAAAAGCTACATATCACACAACCATTGTTTTTAAACACGATACAATTTTAATTTATTCCTGAAAATGTTTAAAATTATCCTTTGAGCACTTAAAATATATATTGAACATTTCGAAATACATGGGTTAAAAAGGATTTTTAATTTAGACTGATGACATATTTATTGAACAACATGCCACTAAACAAATCATGTGCATGTAAACAGAATACGGGAAACTTATTTACAGCATATACAAATTTATTAAATAGACATATATTGTGATTTGTTTTCCACGACCACACTCTAATGTACCAACAACTTATGAATATAAATATTGATTATCATTATTATTATAACGGAGTTTCATTTTTTTTAATCATTTTTGTTTAATATATGCTATGATCATAAAATTACACTGAAAGGACTGCACTTAAATTTTAATAGTAGCTCTGAGATCGTTTGTATTTTTTGGTTTGCGAAACTTCCACCGAATTTATCGTATTAATATTGATTTTTTTAAAGAGAAGTTCAAATCTTAACGCGTGCAGTTCGTACATAATTAAAACGCATCTGAATCGAGGTTGCATTCAAATAATAATTACACAATGCTATATAAAAAGGATAAAAGAAAAGCAGACTTAATGAAGAAACACCATGTTAAGCGTAATCACAAACATTGGATTAATTTTTTTTAAATAATGTTATTCATAAATTTGAGATTAGTATAATAACCAAATTTGTTAAATACCACGAAAGCAATACACAAGTTTATTTATATCATGGTTGTGATCTTACTGAGAACTCTTCAAGTACTGTCCAGAATTTTCCGTGGCAGGGCTCGAACATGGGCTTCGGAATATCTTGCTCTAAACAATAAGCCACTTATCCGGTCTTCTTTATACAATGCATAGTTTACACTAATAAATGTACACGTCTAATGGGGCTGGTGTTTACATCCAGATCGCAACCTTGATATAAATAGTTTTTTATCACCGCCCGAGAAACAAATTTTTATTTAATTCACAAGGCCACCTGAAAGGCATCGCAATGATGTTTTTAAAATTCGGTTTTCAAGGATTCGTGTTGTACTTCAAAGCTAAACATTGTTATGGAAATTACGCGACAGTGAATTAATGGTTTGGAGTCATCCACCCTGTATTGCCGTTGTCGCATTGCCTTAAAACTGACTTAGCCATAATTGTGTTGTGTAGATGTTTAGTTTGCCTCGTTCCAGTGTGTTATCTAGGTAATTATACTTATGCTAACTAGATCCTCCCCCTCAGAAATCACTTTCCTTTAACAATTTGCTTGCTTAAATTATTATTTTTGCCTTTATATTAACATTTTTGTTAATTATGCGTTTTTGTTAAATTTCTTATGGGTATATGCCAGTGAAACATTAGTTCGTAATAACTTAGGTATTGCTGTGCATGGCTCTTACCACGATATTTCTGTAGGTGCTTACGTCAGCCTTTTTGGCGCGTTGCACCCTGCCGTTATTATTAGATGAATACTGTTATTTAAGCACCGTTTCAAATTGAGTCTAACTCATCAATTTCGTCCGCCACTTTTTGTTCTTTATTAACCACTTCAATAAAACGAGAGGAGCTGAAACAACCGCATTGAGCTTATTTGCAGTACCAATTTTATCATTTAAAAATGTGAGTATTTAAAAGGAAATGATTCTGTTCAAGCAAAATTTTCCAGAAAAAAACAAAATCTTACCTTATAATTTTATCCTTCTTGTCTTTAATCGCATCGATTTCCAGACAGGATAATTTCTCCGCAATGCTTTTACACGCACACGATAGGGAAAAAGTGGCATATATAATCGATTGGAATATTAGCGTTTGCCATTGCAGAAATGATAAAATCAAATAAAAAGAATTAGAGTCCAAATTCACGAAATTGTGTAAAATCTCAGACTTAATGTTTCATGTTTTACCGGGAATAAATCTAATAATCGAAATTTTAAGCACGTTTCAGCTAAACTCTGCGTAATCTAGCGTCCCAATTAACAAATGACCTCATTTGCAAGGAATAAATAAATAGATTTAAAAAGCATATATGTGCCTGTAACAGTGCAGCAAGACACAGTTGGCTGCCTAGCTAAATCACCGTATAGAAGTGCAGACGCATAGCGCTCTGACTGCCTGGTTAAATTACGGTTATGTGTTTAGTTATGTTTTCCGTTTGAACTTAGTTTTATATGTATATAATTAAATTTTCATTTATGTTTATCACTTTTGGATAGACCACGTGGGCTTTCGCGTTAGAAATCGGTTAATTATTTTTATGCTGTATTTTTGTGCTGTATTTTATGTCGCCCACGCTATAAGTGTTATAAAGTGTGTACTTAAATTTTACAATTTGAACTTCGGACTATGTATACATATTTGCGCACATGAACTAGTGGCCAGAGTAGTGTACAGAGGTAGATGCGTAAATAATATTTCGTTCTGTTATAATGCTGAGTTTTCAGTTTGCATACCAATTAATATTTGTGTGCTTTTATATGTACACACAAATTATTGCAAATTATTCTAGGCAAGCATTGTACCCTGAAGCAATACAGGTCATGCATATTTATAAAATTGTTTGTTAATCTTATTATTAAAGCCCTTACTTAAACAAACATTGGTTTCGCGGGTTGTAATAACAGTTCTTTAAATCAAGGTTAAGATTTTGATGTAAACACCAGTCCTATTAAGTACATAAATTTGTCAGTATAAATTAAGCATTGTATAATTTAGAAAAGTCACTTCATCCAGTAGACCTGTTTTGTCCATATTGGGAACTCATCACTCAGTAAATTATAGACAGTAAGTGATGAGTTCCCCAATAGGATGAAACCGGTCTACTGGATTATTTGCCTTTTTTACATTATACTATGCTGAGTTTATATTGAAAAATGTTTGAATATAAAGAGACTGTTGTTTACATCAAACCCTTACTTTTTTGCCTTGATTTCTTCATGGGAATTTGGTTAGTTATTCTAGCCGGATTAGGTTAACTATCCCAAGGGTAGAAGGAAAAATAACCACGGTTTAAAAATCGTAATATAAGGGCAAGTCGCAAATATGAGGATGGAGCAACTTGTGATGGTTCTACAGATATTGGTCAAAACAGTTTCCCTCATCCCTTCTAGCCTAAAACAAATTCCACATGAATGAGATTTAAGCTGCTTATACCCTAAGCAGCTAGCGCTACATACCATTAGTTATTGAATTAATCGAGAAAAGGTTGATTTGGGTGGGGATAACAATAATTTGAACCAAACTCGCAAATTTGAAATCAGCAGAAATTCAATTAGGAGACCTGTTGCAAAACGCAGCATAACTGCTGTCAATTCTACGACCTTGATATTTCTACCTATCATAGACAAAATTAGAGCTCGACGGCAAACTGACTGCCGTGAATATGTGAATCTGCCGTGCAATTATTATTTTATTCCAAATTAATGCGTTTATTGGATTATAAAATGCAATCATATTTGAATATAGAAATTCAAAATAATATTATTTTAAATTTAAAATTTCATTTATTTCCATTTAATAAATTTTTAAACAGCCTTTTAAGTAGAACATAGTTTGTGACATCTCTCAAACTAATTTGAACATAAATTTAACATATTGGATACAATAATTACCAAAACATGAGTAATGTTTATTGGGATACTTAAAATAAAGCAAAAATCAATATTTAATACTCTTTCACAAGGGTTTAATACTCAAACAAACTGTATTTGAACACAAATTTCAGATGAATGAAATAGTGAGGAAAATTTCTCTTTACGATGACTGTTTACAAACATATTCGGTTTATGCCCTTCTCATGCTTCATATATTCATGCATATACAGACTTTACTTTGCGTTTGAATAGCGACGTTTAAAAGTTAACGAAAGCGAACTTTTTCGGTCGACACAGTTTAGAGAACTTTACTTTACGTTAAGCCCGAATATGGAAACTGAAAAATATCTGCCGGATACATAAATAGCAAATTTTTTCGCCGTTGTAGCTTTGTTATTTTATATCTCACATCAAAAACATGATTTTAGCAGGCAAAAATGTTCGCTTAGATAACATGTTCACTCATAACTGAATAAAAGTTGTTAAACTCTAAATAAACTTACCGTTGCAGCATTTTGTCAGTGATGCATTTTAAATTGCACGGCGATGCTATTACAGCATTCATATTCGTACTGATAAATTGTAAGCATTCCACAACCTTGAAAAGTACAAAAAAATAACTGCTTAAACTTTATATTATAAACTATGTACGCAACTTCAAACGCGATAATATTTGAGTTGTAGGCATTACCGATCTCTCCTCACCTCCAACAAACAACTCAACACCCGACTACATTTCTCAGTAGCGACAATGTAAAGCAAAGTAATTGCCAACTTTAGATGCTAAACTTATGTTAAAATAAGATATTCAATTTAGTCCCTGGCATACATTTATTGTAAAACTGAAAAGTATTGTTTACCGACATCTCAAGACAAAATGGTCCAATTTAAGGACCTCGTTAATTCTAGATTATTGGAATAGGATATACTGTGACACTTTACGCAGAAAATCTAGTTTTCTATTTAATTACGTTTGCAAATGTTTATTTTGTTCAAATTGTGATTTGTATATATATATATATATATATATATATATATATATATATATATATATATATATATATATATCTATACAAGCTTCACCATTTTTTTAAATTTGAGAACCGTAATTCATGGAATAACATTTATTAATAAACCTATTTCTATCAGTATCTACATACGTTATTTTGGATTTGTTAATATTTTCGGTCATCTAATCCCAACCGTACATTTGTCGTAACCAAACTACTAGCATGTTCTTGTGAGTAGTACATTTTAAGTTCTGATTTTTTTGCTGGAGCTACACCCCTATTTAATAAATTTTTAATTAGATGCTGATTTATTCTAGTTTTGAGCCTCTTTTTGATTTGATCATATACTGAGCGTTGCAGGCACATTAAAATTTGTATACAGATAATGGTGTTGACGTCATTTCATTAGTTCGAATAAGTTTGTTGTATTGAACACAATTCTCACTTGAATAGATGGAAACTGAGTTTTAGTTACTCGATTTACTTTTCTTTTGAAGATCTCAACTGAAAGATTACCTCTGAAGGGAACACAGCGTTAATTTGTGAGGTATTTTGTTTCCCTCCAAATTGGTTTCGATTTTAATGTGATGTCTTAAATAATATTCGATAAACCAGTCGGGATAGCTATTATTTCTCAAACTTTCGGTAGACATATCCTGCGTATTCGTGTGCCCAAATTTATTATGAGGTCCATTTTGTACACCCGTGGTACACTGGTGGATCTACTGCCCAGTCCAGCTTGATTTCTTATGAACCGACCTTGATGTGGTACCTTCATCATCTCTCGTTATCTCTACATATAAAAAGATAGATATCCGTCTTTTTCTTCTTCTAGTGTAAACCGGATTGTTTGGTCTACCTTGTTTGCATCACGTAGCAGTGCTTTTATATCTTCATTCTTTCAACACCCATGTCAGTATCGTCAACGTAGCGTACATAAGTATGAGCTCCGTTGATAAATGATTTTAATCCAGTTTTTTCTAAATGACGCATTTATGTGTTTTCTAAGACTGGTCCACGATGGCTACCCATAGCTATGCCGTCAATTTGTCTGTAAAAGACTCCTTGGAATAAAAATTGTACGTTGAATGCACATAATAAAAGAGGTTCTCTTATGTCGTCCACTTCCATCAATGTTTCCTCAACTTATGATCGCAGATATTCACACAGGATATTTATAGTTTTATTTAGTGAAATACAAATAAATAGGAATTTTATATCTAAGGACAACATTTTCCTATAAACAGAATTTATTTGAAGGTCAAACCTAAACAGGAAATTGACATAGAGAACAAAAATGCAATTATTAAAGAATGTAAAAATGTAAAACTAGTAGGTTCAACACCACCGATATTATATGGGTTGCTTATGTTTCACATAATGACGAGCAATGATAGACTTCCTCCATTCAGACATATTATCTATGGTCAACTCTGCACAGCACGGGACAGCCAGATTATTACGCCGGATTATAAAATCTATGATATATATAAATATATATATATATATATATATATATATATATCTTTATTATGCCCATTTCTTTCGAAAATTACACAGTATATTTCGTATTAGAAAGAAAAAACATTAAAATCAAAGTGGATATTGGCCATTTATTTCGAGACTACTAAAATTCACTTTGCAATCCTTCATTTATGCACATTCTCAGATTTCATTTGATTATGTTGGTGGCAACAAGTCTGACTCGGTTGTACTTCTGCTTCCTGTTTGGTCTGATTAGTAAGTGTAAATGCATATGTATGTGTGTGTCTGTTTGTGTGTGGGGTCATTCTCGTTTTATTGAAAAATGATGTCTGAGATCTGGTCATTCTTGCATTGATATTACCCCCCGGGAAAATAACATTCGTACACGTAACAGCCAACAATGCGAACAGTTAGTTATCAATACAAAAATAACCAGATATCAGAAACTACTTAGAAATACAACGAGAAAGATCTCCAAACACAGACAAGTACGCATATACACTTACTAATCAGCCCAAACACGAATTCTTCGTACGGCCCAGTCAGACAGGTTGCCACCCACATAATCAAATAAAAACCCAAGATGTATATAAATTAATGATTTTCAAGTGAAGTTTATCAGTCTTGAAATAAATTGCCATGATCTACTTTGTTTTTAATGTGATTTTTCTCCGTATATATATATATATATCTTCATGTCCATGTTGCTGTAAATCTGGGTGACTAAGGTTTCACTGCATATAACTCAAAATGGATTGAAAAAGTATATAAGGAATTCTAGACAAATTATTAATGACGGTGAGAGAGAGAGAGAGAGGCAGAGAGAGAAGGAATACCTTGCTACTATGAGTAAATTTATCAGGATAACTTACAGAAATGAGGCAAACTAAACCTCGCCACAACACCATTATGGCCAAGTTAGCATTCGGGCAAGGCGACATCAGCAATACAGCTTCCTTGCGGATTTCACTGTATCACGTCATAAAAAACCAAACCTCGCAGCTAACTTTGCCCTACTAAGAAAAGTAAGTTACGAAGATGATTCTACTAGACATCTGCAACAAGATCGCCACTGAGCTCGATTCGATGCCATATCGCTAAGGGTTTCTAATCAAGAACTGTGATGCGCACGAGGACCCTATCCCGGCAGACGAGTGGGTCCTACACTACAGAATTTGGATGTAAGTGACTTCAGTTGTTTCTGTCATGCCAAAATTTGCGCACCTTTATTCTTACGCCAATTTGGTGCTGGATGAGAGAACAGAGTTCTACTGAGCAATCGAAATGAGGGCATACGCAAAACGTGACCGAGCCAACGAAGTTGATTAAACCTTTTTTTTCTAACGATGAGCACTTATTGTCAGATCCAAAAATACGTCTACGAAAGTCAACGTTAATTATTCGTTGTTGGTAACCAACATGTGCTATACTTATTATAATCAAGGTTGCGGTCTTGATATAAACACCTGACCCATTAATTACTTACATATGTCAGTATAAACTAAGAATTGTATAGTGTAGAATAGGCAATTCATCCAGTAGACCGGTTTCGTCCCTATTGGGAACTCATCAAGTACTGGCCAGAATTTGCCGCGGACAGGATACGAACCTGGGCACGTCTGCTTCGGAATCTGGTGCTCTAACCACTGAGCTATCCTGCCGCACACTACACTACACACAATTTTCAGTTATATACTAACTAATGTAACTTGGTTAGTCAATTTTTCCTTTAGGTGGAGCTCATATGGCATCCATTTAGACCCAAAGTTCCAACTAACCATGCCCAATCTGTCATTACTGAACAGACACCACATTACATGGGGAAGTGGTATTCAAATGAACATTTATATAATTAAACGAACATTGGTTGCGCGGGTGGTGATAACAATTATTATAATCAAGGTTGCGGTCTTGATATAAACACCTGACCCATTAATTACTTACATATGTCAGTATAAACTAAGAATTGTATAGTGTAGAAAAGGCAATTCATCCAGCAGACCGGTTTCGTCCTTATTGGGAACTCATCAAGTACTGTAATGTGGTGTCTGTTCAGTAATGACAGATTGGGTATGGTTAGTTGGAACTTTGGGTCTAAATGGATGTCATATGAGCTCCACCTAAAGGAAAAACTGAATAACCAAGTTACATTAGTTAGTATATAACTGAAAATTGTGTGTAGTGTAGTGTGTGGCAGGATAGCTCAGTGGTTAGAGCACCAGATTCCGAAGCAGACGTGCCCAGGTTCGTATCCTGTCCGCGGTAAATTCTGGCCAGTACTTAATGAGTTCCCAATAAGGACGAAACCGGTCTACTGGATGAATTGCCTTTTCGACACTATACAATTCTTAGTTTATACTGACATATGTAAGTAATTAATGGGTCAGGTATTTATATCAAGACCGCAACATTGATTATAATAATTGCTATCACCACCCGCGCAACCAATGTTCGTTTAATTATATAAATGTTCATTTCAATACCACTTCCACATGTAATGTGGTGTCTGTTCAGTAATGATAGATTGGGCATGGTTAGTTGGAACTTTGGGTCTAAATGGATGCCATATGAGCTCCACCTAAAGGAAAAATTGACTAACCAAGTTACATTAGTTAGCATATAACTGAAAATTGTGTGTAGTGTAGTGTGCGGCAGGATAGCTCAGTGGTTAGAGCACCAGATTCCGAAGCAGACGTGCCCAGGTTCGTATCCTGTCCGCGGCAAATTCTGGCCAGTACTTGATGAGTTCCCACTAAGGACGAAACCGGTCTACTGGATGAATTGCCTTTTCTACACTATACAATTCTTAGTTTATACTGACATATGTAAGTAATTAATGGGTCAGGTGTTTATATCAAGACCGCAACCTTGATTATAATAATTGTTATCACCACCCGCGCAACCAATGTTCGTTTAATTATATAAATGTTCATTTCAATACCACTTCCCCATGTAATGTGGTGTCTGTTCAGTAGTGACAGATTGGGCATGGTTAGTTGGAACTTTGGGTCTAAATGGATGCCATATGAGCTCCACCTAAAGGAAAATTGACTAACCAAGTTACATTAGTTAGTATATAACTGAAAATTGTGTGTAGTGTAGTGTGCGGCAGGATAGCTCAGTGGTTAGAGCACCAGATTCCGAAGCAGACGTGCCCAGGTTCGTATCCCGTCCGCGGCAAATTCTGGCCAGTACTTGATGAGTTCCCAATAAGGACGAAACCGGTCTACTGGATGAATTGCCTTTTCTACACTATACAATTCTTAGTTTATACTGACATATGTAAGTAATTAATGGGTCAGGTGTTTATATCAAGACCGTAACCTTGATTATAATAATTGTTATCACCACCCGCGCAACCAATGTTCGTTTAATTATATAAATGTTCATTTCAATACCACTTCCCCATGTAATGTGGTGTCTGTTCAGTAATGACAGATTGGGCATGGTTAGTTGGAACTTTGGGTCTAAATGGATGCCATATGAGCTCCACCTAAAGGAAAAATTGACTAACCAAGTTACATTAGTTAGTATATAACTGAAAATTGTGTGTAGTGTAATGTGCGGCAGGATAGCTCAGTGGTTAGAGCACCAGATTCCGAAGCAGACGTGCCCAGGTTCGTATCCTGTCCGCGGCAAATTCTGGCCAGTACTTGATGAGTTCCCAATAAGGACGAAACCGGTCTACTGGATGAATTGCCTTTTCTACACTATACAATTCTTAGTTTATACTGACATATGTAAGTAATTAATGGGTCAGGTGTTCATATCAAGACCGCAACCTTGATTATAATAATTGTTATCACCACCCGCGCAACGAATGTTCGTTTAATGTGCTATACTTCTCAAACAACGATGGTCGAATGCCTGTAAGTGTCTCAGATCATCAACTCTAAGAGGCCAAGTTTCAATAGCGTATAGTAAGGCTGCGCGTACAGATGCATTGTAAACACGACCTTTAAGGCAAAGTGAAATATTGGCGTTTCTGCATAAATGACAAAGTTTCGTGAAAACTACTCTAGCTTTCGCGATCCGTATTCTCACCTCGTCGGAAATAATGCCCAAGTTATTGATAGAGCTCCGAAAATATGTAAACCTGTCGATTATGTCTCTAACTTCATTCTGCAGTCACAACGTTGGAGTGAGTGGTGGGTGATCCTGTAACAGTATCTTACATTTAGATGGTGCGATTTTCATACCAAAAGACGGAACAACGTCTGGTAATATACTCAAGGTGGCCTGCGTAGCATCCTCATTGTCAATTAATAGTACGATATCGTCCGCATAGTCAAGATCGACTAGTTTATCGCCCGGGAGAACTTCAACTCCATCATCCTTAATGTGTGGGAAAGTGTTGTTCATAATAGCATCGATTACAAAATTAAACAAAAATGGGGAAAGTGGACAACCTTGACGAACACCACTGCTGGTTGTAAAGTTATGCGTTAATTCGTTGTAGACTTTAACGCGACCAGAAGTATTTGTGTAGAGAGCTCGTATAATATTAACAAATTTAGTGGGCACACCGCTTTTCGACAAGATATGGAATAAAACATTGCGATCCACCGAATCAAATGCACCCTTGAAGTCTAGAAAGACGGCTATTGTGGGACGGTGATATAAATGTCTCTGTTCGAGAACTTGCCTTAACGTAAAAATATGATCTATACAACCTCGTCCTGCGCGGAATCCGGCCTGTTATTCTCTTGTATGTGATTCACGTGAAGCGATAAGACGACGTAGAATAATCGAAGCAAATAACCTAGATATGACCGGAGTCGAACTTATACCATGATAGTTATCGCACGAATTACAATTGCCTTTTTTGAAGATGGGAATGATGATCGACTCATTCCAATCAAGTGGTGCGGTTTCATTATTCTATATAGTATGAAAATTTTGGTGAACAATCCTGAAATTATGTCGCCACCATCCTTAAACAATCCTGGAAGGAAATCATCCGGGGCCTGCGGCTTTGCAGCGTTTAAGAGATAGGATTGCATCGCGTACTTCTAACTCGGATGGTTCTTCGGGACTAACATTCCACACTGTTGATGCAGATATGCTTTCGGGAATCGGAACTGATGCGGGTGTCAAGACGACTTATTTTATCGGTTATTAAATGGTTGCTACTATCATTTATAGTTTCACTAACTTTTAATTTTCTCGGACCTCTTGTGCGGGTAGGTTAGAACAAACAACGACTATGCAAGTATGTATTAGGTTTTGCGAACCTAGTAACAAATTAGTTCAGTTGTGGCCAGAAAGACAAACCAAAGGCAGCATGAACCGAAAGTATAATCTCATTCACATTCGTTTCGTGCTTACTGGCGACTCATCAGTAGGAGCCGGTATTACGCCCTTTAACCACTATATATTTGGTAGAAGAATGTGGAATAATAGGACGGTAAAATCTCCTAGACGAATGTGTAAACCTGTAATAGTGAAGCTAACATAATCTAAAGTCAACGACATTACGACAATTTCTTCAGCCTTTCGGGTCCAAGTTTCCGAGATCGACTTTTAGACTGCGCTTATGTTGGCGTCTTATTTTGTGACGGGTATTATTATGAATTGATCCAGGTGGAATTTGGCGCCTTATTTCGAGTATCTCAATAGATTATACAGAGAGCCAGTGATTATTTCTACGGGGGCCTGCAATGCCAAATACAGTAGTAGTTTCATTGTGCATAGTAGAACTTATTTTGGACCAGTATTTTCGGATATATATATATATATATATATATATATATATATATATATATTTCTAATTAGAAGGTAAAAGCACATTAAAAACAAAGTGGATAATGGCCATTTATTTCTGAGAATACTAAACTTCGCTCTACAATCTTTCATTTATATATATTTTTGGTTTTCATATAAATATTTGGGTGGCAACAAATGTGACTCGGTTTTCTATTTCTTGTTTTGTCTGATTGGTAAGTTTGTTTATGTCTGTGTGTGCCTGTTTGCATGTCAAGGTCCTCACTGTATTGCAAAGTGATGTCTGAGATCTGGTCATTATTGTATTGTTGGCTTGGCAATTAACCATCTGTTGTTCGCTGTTACATGTACGAGTACTATTTTACCGAGTGTAGTCTTTCGTTTCATCTTTTTGCGCAAATTTGTGTTCTTCACTTGGTAACAGCGCAAGTGTGGATTGCAGTGTTGAACGTACATCCGATATATGTGCTACCGCACATACATGAGAATTTGTAGACTATGGCACACTGCTGTTTTTGTAAGAAATGGGGATTTGACACTTGCCATATATAGAAAATCCACTTTCACCGGGCAATATATTCACTACAAAAGAAGTATGCCAAAATCGCACACAAAAAAATTAGTAAACAACCTAGCAAACAGAATCAGGAAGATCTGCTCTGAATAAGGACGCTTTTTACTCAGAATTAAGCTCCTTACTAAGTAAAGCACGAAGTTCGGATATAGTCCTGGTTATGGGTGACATGAATGCTCAAGTTGGTCGCTTAAGCAACACAGAATTTCATTTAGGTGGAAGATACACTCTAAGCTCGACTCGCAATGATAATGGTGAACGGCTTTTGGATAGCTGCGCTGAACATAGACTATATTTAAGTAGTACAAATTTCAGACGTAGTGTTAAACGTTGTGCTACATGGCGTCCTCCAGCACCCGGACAACGGTGGACTCAAATAGATCATGTAGCAATTAGTTATAGATGGCGTGGTTGCATCCAGGATTGTCGCTCTTTTTGGAACACTTATGTCGACTCGGACCATGCACTTATCCGTTGTAGATTTGCTCTAAAATTTTCCGGGAAAATAATTAAGAATAAACCCCAAATTGATGTAGGCAAACTCGAACAACCGTCCATCCGACAAAACTATGAAAATATTCTTAATGCTAATCTAACTGGTCTGAATAGCGAAAATCCGAATATACTTTGGTCCAAGATAAGTTCCACTATGCACAATGCAGGTACTACTGTATGTGGCATAGCAGGCTCCCGTAGAAATAATCACTGGCTCTCTGTAAAATCTATGGAGATACTCGAAATAAGGCGCCAAATTCCACCTGGCTCGACTCATAATAATACCCGTCGCAATATAAGACGCCAACTTAAGCGCAGTCTAAAAGGCGATCTCGAAAACTTTTGGAGCAGAAAGACTGAAGAAATGGAAGTAGCTTTCGCGTCAGGTAACAGTCGCTGTTTGTTCCAACTTATACGCACAACAGGTCCGAGAAAGTTAAAGGTTAGCGAGACTATAAATGATAGTAACAACGAATTAATAACCGATAAAATAAGTCGTCTTGACAGGTGGGCTGAACACTTTAGAGATCAATTTTCTTGGCCACCCGCGTCAGTTCCGCTTCCCGAAAGCATGTCTGCATCAACAGTGTGGAATGTTAGTCCCGAAGAACTATCCGAGTTAGAAGTACGTGCTGCAATCCTATCTCTTAAACGCCGCAAAGCCTCAGGCCTCGATGATCTTCTTCCGTGATTGCTTAAGGATGGTGACGATATAATTTCAGGAGCGTTAACCAAACTTTTTCATACTATATGGAATGAGGAAACCGTACCACTTGACTGGAATGAGTCGACCATCATTCCCATCTTCAAAAAGGGCAATCGTAATTCGTGCGATAACCATCGTGGTATAAGTTTGACTCCGGTCGTATCAAGGTTATTTGCTTGGATTATCCTACGTCGTCTTAGCGCTTCACGTGAATCACAAACAAGAGAAGAACAGGCTGGATTCCGCGCAGGACGAGGTTGTATAGATAATATTTTTACGTTAAGGCAAGTTCTCGAACAGAGACATTTATATCACCGTCCCACAATAGTCGTCTTTCTAGACTTCAAGGGTGCATTTGATTCGGTGAATCGCAATGTTCTATTCCATATCTTGTCGAAAAGCGGTGTGCCCACTAAATTTGTTAATAGTATACGAGCTCTCTACACAAATACTTCTGGTCGCGTTAAGGTTTACAACGAATTAACGCATAACTTTACAACTAGCAGTGGTGTTCGTCAAGGTTGTCCACTTTCCCCATTTTTGTTTAATTTTTTAATCGATGCTATTATGAACAACACTCTCTCACACATTCAGGACGCTGGAGTTGAAGTTCTCCCGGGAGATAAACTAATCGATCTTGACTATGCGGACGATATCGTACTATTATTCGACAATCAGCATGCTGCCCAGACCACCTTAAATAGATTAACAGACGTTATTCCGTCTTTCGGTATGAAATTCGCACCCTCTAAATGTAAGATACTGTTACAGGATCACCCACCACTCACTCCAACGTTGCGACTGGAGAATGAAGATCTTGACATAGTCGACAGGTTTACATTTCTTGGGAGCTCTATCAATAACGTAGGCAATATGTCCGACGAGGTGAGAATACGGATCGCGAAAGCTAGAGTAGCTTTCTCGAATCTTTGTCATTTATGGAGAAACGCGAATATTTCACTTTGCCTTAAAGGTCGTGTTTACAATTCATCTGTACGCGCAATCTTACTATACGCTTGTGAAACTTGGCCTCTTAGAGTTGATGATCTGAGACGCTTACAGGCATTCGATCATCGTTGTTTCAGAAGTATAGCACATGTTGGTTACCAACAACGAATAACTAACGTTGACATCCGTAGACGTATTTTGGATCTGACAATAAGTGCTCGTCTTTAGAAAAGCAAATAAGGCTCCATCAACTTCGTTGGCTCGGTCACGTTTTGCGTATGCCCTCATTCCGATTGCCCAATAGAGCTCTGTTCTCTCATCCAGCACCAAATTGGCGTAAGAAACAAGGTGGGCAGATTTTGACATGGCAGAAACAATTGAAGTCACTTACATCCAAATTGGGTAGTATAGGACCCACTCGTCTGCCAGAATGGGGTCCTCGTGCGCATCATAGTTCTTGGTTAGAAACCCTTAGCGATATGGCATCGAATCGAGCTCAGTGGCGATCTTGATGCAGATGTCTAGTAGAATCATCTTCGTAACTTTCTTTTCTTGGTAGGGCAAAGTTAGCTGCGAGGTTCGGTTTGTTTATGACGTTTGGCGTAAGGAACAAGGTGGGCAGATTTTGACATGGCAGAAACAATTAAAGTCACTTACATCCAAATTGGGTAGTATAGGACCCACTCGTCTGCCAGGATGGGATCCTCGTGCGCATCATAGTTCTTGGTTAGAAACCCTTAGCGATATGGCATCGAATCGAGCTCAGTGGCGATCTTGTTGCAGATGTATAGTAGAATCATCTTCGTAACTTTCTTTTCTTGCTAGGGCAAAGTTAGCTGCGAGGTTCGGTTTGTTTATGACGTGATACAGTGAAATCCGCAAGGAAGCTGTATTGCTGATGTCGCGTTGCCCGAATGCTAACTTGGCCATAATGGTGTTGTGAAGAGGTTTAGTTTGCCTCATTTCTGTGAGTTATCCTGATAAATTTACTCATAGTAGCAAGGTATTTCTTCTCTCTTTCTCTCTTTCGTAAATCTCAATAATAATTTGTCTAAATTCACTTACATACTTTTTTCACTCCTAATGGTTATATGGCAGTGAAACATTAGTCACTTGACTTTTGTGTGGCTGGACATGATGATGATGCTCTGAACACAAGATCGAGGAAGAACTGGGCTACCTCAGGAAAATTTTGCTAATAAACAACTACCCAGAGCGATTTATTGATGTCAACATCAGACCACGGCAGATTCGCACTAGAGAGGATACCGTCAAGTAGGTTTTCCTAAACTTACCATTTAGAGGCAACATACCAACCTGCATAATTTCCCGGCGGCTGAAAAGAATAACTAAGGAGAATTTTCCTATTATTCAAGTTAATATCACATTTAATACACAGATAATCATTAGGTTGGATGCTAAAGATTAATTGTCATCTCTCTCCAAATCATTCATAGTCTACAAATTCGAATGTGTGTGCGGTAGCACATATATCGGACATACGAAGAAGCAATTGATAAACAGAATCCAGCAAAATTTACCACAGAAATTAACAAAGGCTTGGCACCGTCAGGAAAAACAGCTATTTCCGATCATATATTATAAATGGGGAACCCAGTCAATTCGACCAATTTCTCAATTCTACATAAAGCAAAATCAGAAAAATAATTTATTTATGAAACCCTTTATATAAAACAACAAACACCTGACCTAAATATACAAAACTTTCATCAACATGATATTCTAATCGAATGGCCACAAATAAAAAAATTCAAGACGTAACACGCCCTCGACTAGAGTCAACAAACATTCAATCGGATTGGCAACAAACTGAAGAGGAAAAAACAGATGCACATACGGTAACAGAAATTTCCAAACAATATGAGCGTTCAACACTGCAATCCAAACTTGCGCTGTTACCAAGTGAAGAACACAAATTTGCGCAAAAAGGTGAAATGTAAGACTAAACTCGGAAAAATAGTACTCGTACACGTAACAGCGAAAAATTCGAACAGATGGTTAATTCTCAAGCCATCAATACAATACTGACCAGATCTCAGACATCACTTTGCATAACAGTGAGAAGGACCTTTACATGCAAACAGGCACACACACAGACACAAACGCATACACACTTACCAATCAGCCAAAACAAGAAATATAAGTAAACTCGAGTCTGATTTGTTGCCACCCAAATAATCAAATGAAAACCCAGAATGTAAATAAACGAAAGATTGTAGAGCGATTATCCACTCAGTTATTAATGTCTTTTCTTCCTAATGAGAAATATACTGTGTAGTATTTGAAGGCAATGGACATAATAAAGAATATATATATATATATATATATATATGTATGTATGTATGTATGTATGTATATATTTATAAGGAAGTAAACAAATAATGAATAATAACCCGTTTATTTCGACTATACTCAAGACATTACAATCTTACATTTATATACATCCAGGGTAATTATTTGACTGAGGGGATGACAACAATTCTGATTTTTAGTTTTACATCTGTTTTGTGCTGGTGGTTTATGGCGGGTTGTTTCGTGATTGCATATGAATGTGTGTGAGAGAGAGAGAGAGAGTTTTTGCGTGCGTGTATGGCTTAATTATCATTTTTTCAGCATTACAGAGTGCGTGCGACTGGCGGTAGTTTTGCTTTGTTTTTCGACGACCGGTAAAATACAATGGGATTGGTGTTTACATGAAGCTCACAAGCTTGATTTAAAGAACTGGTACCACAACCCGCGCAATCAATGACGGTTTAATTACAAGATGATGTTAGAGTTTTGGCTATTCGTGAATTGATGGATTGATTGTTGACCAGGTGTTCGAAAGTCACTTTTCCGTAGGCTATCTTTCGGATCGCATTGTTCATGAGTTTTTTGTCACTCGAGTAATTAACCGGCTCCTACTGATGAGTCGTCAGTAAGCACGAAACAAATGTGCATGAGATTATACTTTCCGTTCATGCTGTCTTTGGTTTATCCTTCTGGTCACAACTGAACTAATTTGTTACTAGGTTCGCAACACCTAACACATACTTGCATATATATTAGTTCTCCGAAAAAACAGTATTTATATATATAACTTCCCAAATAAGAATTTTGTCTGCCGTCCAAATACAGATTTGGTGTGGCATATTAGAACTTTATGTCTAAAATGATTAAAAATAGGTTCCACCTGAAGAGAGGCTAGCGTAACATAAATTGGTATAAAAGTTAATATAAAATTTGTGCATTGCGTGGCAGAGATGGCGCAATAGATAGAGCTACAGACTTCAAAACAAATGTGCCCCAATTCTAGCTTCATCCACGGCAAGTTCTCTATAGCTTTTGACGAGTTCCCAACATGGTTGAAACCGGTCTATTGGATGATCTGCTTTTACTATGGCCCGTAGCCATAGAATTTTCCGAAATGACGACAGGTTGGCACGATCTAGTCGGTCTGGGTATGTTGGCATGAAACTTGCCAGGTCTTATAGAACCCAGCCATCATCCCGTTTCATGTGAACTCTCGATTTTGGTCTAACTACGCCTTAACACTTAGTGTTAAATTGGTATTGATGGAATGAGAGAAAGCCTGCTAGACGTGAAGAACAGATTTCGGCTGCTGAAAGAAACATTGGCCACTGGCATCTGGGCAGATAGTGCTCATCAGCCTTGGTTGGAGTACTATCAAAGAGAAGGAAAACTTCGAATATACACCATCCTCATTAGTAATGGTCTACCTAGTGTTCTTTTACAGCCCACATGTAACCATGAACGATACATACTATAATGATTGCATACTTAATCGGCCGTCGCGCATTATAAAACGGTTACATTATTTGCCGAGTCGTGTAGGGTGGATAAGCGAAATCAACTTACAACAATTACACTCATTTCCGATTCTGCTTCTCTTTCTTCTCTTTTCTCTTCTCAATATAATAATAACGGTTTTTTAGATGCTTCGTATATGGTGGGTTTTGATCATATCATTGAGCCCAATATCTGATTGGCACATATCGAAAATATTTAAAGTAAATTACCATACATTAAACCTAGGTTAGGTTTTAACGTCAGCGCATTTACTATGCGAACAATAAAACAAACTGGACAACAACAAGCTCTTGCACGTACTTTGGATAAATTAGAAATCGATGTATATTGCGTATCTGACCTCAAAATACAGGATTCGGAGAACTGGGTGCACCATCCATATCTGTTCATTATTTGCTTCTTACCTCTGGTTCCACGGAGTCTTCTCAAGCCCGTAAACAGGGCGTCGGTATTGTCCTTAGCTATCAAGCTGAAGTTTGATTAACTGAATGGATCCCTGAAAATGGCCGAGTTTGTGTGGTACGCTTAAATTCATCTACAAAAATCAATGCCAAAAAGGCTTAATCAACGTTGCCTTTTTGTTGTATCTGTATATGCTCACACCGATTTCAGCACAGAAGAAAGTAAGGCCGCTTTTTACTCAAACCTAAGCTTTCTACTAAATAAAGCACGAAATGCAGATATAATCTTGATTATGAGTGACACGAATGCTTAAGCTTGGCGCATAATTAACGCAGAATTGCATTTAGGTGGAAGATACACTTTAAGCTGGATGCGCAACAATAGTGGTGCAAGGCAGTTGGATAGCTGCGCTGAACATAGATTATACTTCAATAGCACAAATCACAGACGTAATGTAAAACATTGCGCCACACGGTGTCCTCCAGCCCCCGGCCAATGTTGAATCCAAATAGATCATGTAGCAATTAGTTATAGATGGCGTGGTTGCATCCAGGATTGTCGTCCGATTCAGAACACTTATGTCAACTCGAATCATTCACTTATCCTTTGTAGATTTGCACTTACGTTTTCCGGAAAGATAAACATAAATAAGCTTCAAATAGGTATATGCAAACTCGAACAACCGTCTTTCCGAATAAAATATGAAGATATGTTAAAGTCAAAGTTAACCGGTTTTAATGGCGAAAATTAGAATTAACTTTGGACGAAGGTAAGTTTCACTATTCAAAATGCATGTATTACCATACGTGGCATTGTGGGCTCCCGTAGAAATTATCATTTGGGTTCTGTAAAATCGCTAAGGATACTCGAATGTAGGCGCCAAATTCCACCTGGCTCTGCATATGGTAATACTTGTAGAGTTGCAGAGTCTCCAACTTAAGCGCAGTCTCAAAGTCGTTCTCTAATCCTTTTTGGCCAGAAAGGCTGAAGAGTTTGAAAAAGTGTCTGTATCAGGTAATTGCCTCTGTTTGTTCCAACTTATCCGCACAACAGGTCTGAGAAAAGTAAAAGTGAGTGCAACTATAAATGTTGGTAACAACCATCTAATAAGCGATAAAATATGATCAAATTTTTGGCATCTGCATCAGTCCTGATTCCCGAAAGCATGTCTGTATCAACAGTGTGGAATGTTAATCTCGATATACTTTCGGGAGCATTGACCAACATTTTTCATAATACATGGAATAAGGCGACAAAGACGCTTACTTGTCATGAGTCGACCATCATTCATATTTCTAAAACATGAAATTGTAATTCAAGTGGTAACCTTTGGTGTATAAGCTTGATTCAAGTCGTGTCTAGGTTATTTGCTTCAATTATCCTACGCCGACTTAGCGCTTTGTGTGAATCATGTACATTCCGATCAGGACAAGTTTGTATATATATATATATATATATATATATATATATATATATATATATATATTTAAAAGCATGTTTTGAATAGTGACATCTATATCGTCATTCAAAATAGCCGTCCTTCTAAACTTCAAGGATGCATTTGACTCTGTCAATCGCAGTTGATGATTTTTGACACTTACAGAATTCTTTTATCGAGATTTGAGAAGCACAGCACATGTAGACTACCAACAACGAATAACCAATGCTAACATCCACAAATGTATCCTTGGATCGGCCAACAAGTGCTCCTCGTTAGAAAAACAAATAAGGCTCCATCAACTTCGTTGGCTCGGTCACGCTTTGTGTATGCCCTCAATTCGATTGTCCAGAAGAGCTCTGTTCTCTCATCCAGCGTCAGATTGTCGAAAGAAACAAGGTGGGCAGATTTTGACATGATGGATACAGTTGAAGTCACTCACATCCAAATAGGGTAGTATAGGACCCACTCGTCTGCCAAGATGGAGTCCACGGGTGCATCATATTTCCTGATTGGAAACTCTGCGCAATATTGTATCGAGTAGAGCTTAATGGCGATTTCCGATAGAATCATCTTCGTAACTTTAATTTCTTAGTTGGGCAGAGTTAGATGCGAGGTTTGGTTTTGTTTATGACGTGATACAGTGAAAGCCGGAAGGAAGCTGTATTAATGTTGTTGCTTCGCCTTAAAGCTGACTTGGTCATAACAGTGTTGTTTCGAGGTTTGTTTTGCCTCACTTCTATTTGTTATCTAGATAAATATACTCTTAGTAACTAGGTCCACCGTCTCATAAATCTCTCTAATAGTGTGTATGCCTAATTAATTGTTTGTGTCCTAACTAAAATATTTTATAGATTTTTTTCGATATTGTTTTTGTGGATTTATTGCTTTGAAACATTGGTTACTAATTCCTTTTGTATTGCTAAGCATGATGATGATGATGATGTTGACAGCAATGTTTAGCTTACACTGACAACCAATACATACAATTAAACAATAATTGATTGCGCGCGTGATGGTAACAATTCTTTAAATCAAGTTTGCGAGCGTGAAGTAAACACCAGTCCCATTGTATTTAATCAGACGTCGAACAACATAACAAAACTACCGCCAGTCGCAACGCACTGTCGAAACGCGTCAATGCGTTGCGACTGGCGGTAGTTTAGTTATGCTGTTCGACGACTGGTTAAATACAATGGAATTGGTGTTTACTTCAAGCTCGCAAACTTGATTTAAAGAGCCAATACATACGCAAAATCCCGCATTCTAATCTTTACTTCAGTATAACTTTCTAAAGTAGCATGGTGTCTGTTTTTTTATGACAAATCTGATGTGGCCAGTTAGAACGTGTTTTAAGCGGTGCTGAAAAGGTTCCACCTGAAAGAAAGAATAACGTCAAAAATAAGTTGGTGTATGAAGTTTAAAATTGTGTTGCTTACGGCATGGGGGCGCAGTGAACAGAATGCCGGACTCCAAAATAAATGAGCCCCGTTTCGAGACATGTCTATGGCAAACCCTGGACAGTACTTAATGAATTCCAGATGGATAAGAAACAGGCCTACTGGATTAAATTTCTTTGCTACTTGATAATACATTTCTTTTATACAAAAATATATTTATACAAATACTGCCAATAAATCTTCCACTCATATTATACATACTTATATTTTTAATGTCCAATGCCTTTGAATAATACACGGTAAATGTTTTTTTATTGGGAAGAGAAAACACATTTAATAAAAAAGTGGATAATGACCAATTTATTTCGATTATACTCTACAACACGTTACAATCTTTCCTTTATTTACATATTAGGTTTGTACAAAGATATAAGCGATCATCACTGCAATCCGCCTACCTTGCGCTGTTATCAGAATGACAAAAAACTCATGAACAATGCTATCCGAAAGACAGCATACGGGAAAAAGACTTTCGTATGCGTAAAACCAAAAATGTCAAACAACTGGTCAAAAGTCAGACCATCAATACAAGAATAGCCAGATCTCAATCATCACTCTGCAATACAATATTAATGACCTCTAAACGCAAAATATCACAAACGCATAGGCAATTAAAAATAAACTCAAAGAAAAAATAGAAGTTCAAAGGAAAATCAGTTGAGTTGCCACCCACATAAACAAATGAAAACACAGGATGTTTTTTATTCAAAGATTGTGAAGTGTAGCGTAGTGTTCTTGAAATACAACGGCCATTCTCCACTTAAATGTTTTTTCTAATAAAAATATAATGTGTAATATTCGAATTCAATGGATATTATATATATATATATATATATATATATATATATATATATATATAACTATTCAAACTTCAATTCGATAAAAACTTTCCTTGGCGTCTTTTGAATAATTACAGATTCAGGATGGCTAGGTAGAAATATAGGTCATAAGAGATACCAAATAGGTTCTATCTGAAGAAAAGAATAACGAAAAATATAAGCTGGTACACGAATTTAAAAAAACGTGTCTTGTGCAGTAGGAAAGCCCGTTGTATACGTTTACAGACGCCAAAAGAACTGAGACCCGGTTCGAGCTCGATCCCAGGCAAAGTCTGGACAGTACTTGACGAGTTCCAAATGTGGACAAAATCGGTGTGATAAAGTTCATTTGCTACTGATGCAACGTTTGGATTATACTGTTAGCGTACATATATCGATGAAATCCTGATGCGAAGTAATTTAACTTTCACCTAAATTTACTTTCTAAAATGAATGTGCAAATATGTATTTCCAAATTTGTGAACTCAAAGATTGCATTCGAGATGTTTCATGCATGTGCCCGAAAAAATTATCCAGAATGGATTAATTTACCAGAAATTTGAATTACAATACCGACAGTAAAGGCGAAACGCTGCAAGTGATAGATTAAATAAGGAATATAGTTAAGCTTTTACTTTGAAACTGAGGCTCAGCGAGTATAAGGTTTGCGTGAAACATTTTTTTGCTTGGTTCATAAAATTGTCGCATACAACCGCTGGCTTATTCAATATTCAAATGTTGATGCAAGATATGAGTTAACCTTAACTTCAGAAACAAAATAATTTGCATTTTAGCAATAATTGTTTGCGCGGGTGGTGGTAACAATTCTATAAATTAAGTTTGCGAGCTTCAAGTAAACACCAATCCCATTGCATTTAACCAGTCGTCGAACAACATAACAAAACTACCGCCAGCCTCAACGCACTGACGCGTTTCGACCTTCCTTGATCATCATCAGAGTACGACGGCAAACTGACTATCGAGGATCAAACCGCAGTGAATATACATGGAAATCAAATTTAGATATGCGGCTGGTTAAATACAATGGGATTGGTGTTTACTTCAAGCTCGCAAACTTGATTTAAAGAATTGTTACCACCACCCGTGCAAACAATTATTGTTAAATTATATTGCCTATATATGTATATGTGGCGAAAGCTACAATCAGTTTATGTTCGTGACTGCATAGAAATTGTGCAGCCGACATTTCCAGTCAAGGTTCAATGTATGCGAGACTGCTAGAGGTGAGAGCCGCATATCTAAATTTGATTTCCATTTATATTCACTTCGGTTTGATCCTCGATAGTCAGTTTGCCGTCGTACTCTGATGATGATTAAGGAAGGTCGAAACGCGTCAGTGCGTTGCGGCTGGCGGTAGTTTTATTATGTTGTTAGACGACTGGTTAAATACAATGGGATTGGTGTTTAATTTGCATTTTAACAACAGATAGCGAGAGAAAGAGATAGAGAATGGGACACGCGAATGAAGCCTCCTTACATTTCTAAAATGAAAAATTGAATAATACCACAAAAAATTTAATATATCTAGTGTCGATTTTGCAGAGGCCCTATTTTAGGCCCGACGTAAATTGTTATAGTAGCAGCTTTATAGACAAAATCCAAATCTGCGGCTACAGCTGCAATATTTACATTAAAGAATTTACGGCTTCCAAGGTGAAATATACAGATTCAAGTTAAAGTTGTCAAGGAAGTGATAATAAAACAAATGGCTTTAACTAAAAGCAACCGATTAGGCAAGAAAACCTGGACATAGGATTCTGCCATTTTTTTCGTGCGTAAGATGTATTTATCAACCTTTGAGCAGACAGTAGCTCATGTTTATTAATAAAATTGAATCATTATTTTGCAATAATTGAAATATGTTGCAATCGTAATAGTGAAATGTGGCTTTAAAATATTTTTTTTTAATATTTCAAAACGATTAAACTAATAAGAGTGTGAACTGACCAATGTCTCCATTTTTAAATACTCCGCTGATATGAGCAGCGATACTGCGTTTTTCAGGCATATCTCACATTCAGAAAAGGCGTTCGGCTCGCTGTGTCGTTTTACATAGCGCAGCAGCCAATCGAAAATGTTCACGTCACAGTGCACTGCAATGGCGCTAGTCGACGTCTCACTGCTCGACAAATCAGCAAAATAGTCTTTGAAGAAGCACATCTCACTGACAAGCAGAACACGATCACATTGAAAATCCTTGTTAACTAATGAAAAAAATAAGACAAATGACGCACGCTAATATTTATTCCATACGTTTACGAAGTGTGCGGTCACATTTGGCGAACTCGCAACGTTAGCCAGATGCACTATTTTGGTTTTCGTTGTTGTTTCTAAATAATCGAATAAGCTGGGATATAACGGCTGTAAATACTTCAAGGGAAACCGTTATTGCCATCTGGAAATTTATACATAATGAAAAATTAGAGGATGGCGCAGGTGAGGATATAATAAATTTTTACTGAGTAGAATAAAAAACGAAAATCTGTACTCCATTTGCTATGCTGTTCTAAAAATAACAAGAATTGATGTATATAGGTAAGGATTAAAAATGAGTTTCAGTCATTTCGTGCCGCAAAGAATGAAAGATAACTAATGAAAAAAGTTACTTCAACGTGTGTATTCTTTTCTGCGTTTGACGACAATCTTTAAATATCCAAACCAAAAATAGAGATTCGCAAATAAGGACGATTGTTGACCTGTTTGCAAATTTGTGATAGGTTTAATTTAAGAGCAATTGATTGCGCTGGTGGTGATAACAATTATTTAAAGTAAGATAGTTAGCTTGAAAAAAACACCAATACAATTGCATATATGCATATATGGAAAGCAAAATTAGATATGCGGCACTCACCTCTAGTAGTCTCGCATACATTGTACTTTACTGGAAATTTCGGCTGCACAGTTTTAATGCAGTCACGAAAATCAACTGTTTTCAGCTTTCACCACATATATATTGGTAATACAAATAAACAATCATTGATTGCGCTAGGGTGGTAACGATTCTTTAGATCAATTTTGCAAGCTTGAAGTAAACACCAATCCTTCAGCATTTAACCAGTCGTCGAACAACATAGCACGTACTGACGCGTATCCACCTTCCATGGTCATCGTCATGCTCTTACTGAGCATGCGGTAGAAGCAGTATTTTCAATCGTACTCCACAGGACGAGATGATTAGCACCACGATATTTTTGACTGCGATAGAACTGGAGTTCGTCGTATATTTCACTTCATATACATGCGATATATCAATCTAAGTAGACGCTAATCCATATATGCTATTTCTCTTGGAATTATAGAGTTTTTTTATATGAAATATATTTAAATAAAATTTATTATATTTGCTATTATGACAGCCTTTCTAGACGGCCTAACTGATACGAAATGAGATTAACTTTATAGCGTAAGTTCAACACCTCTAACCAAGACACAAATAGCTTGGTAAACTGCTAATTGAAATGGCTCGAAGCGATTTCGTATGGCAGCCAGTCTTGAGGGCTCTTTCTAAGCATGCGGCAGAAGCAGTAATTTAAATCCAGCTGAACAGTGCGAGCTTATTATCACCGAGACGTATCTGACTGCGATCGGGCAGAATCTCGTTGCACCTTAGATATATTTTTGCTTAAAATTAAGTGCATATCGAAAAACCTTTTTTCACCACGCTGTGCATTTTTTGACATTCGCTTTAAAGCGACGATCTGTAGATGTATATATCCTTGCCACAGTCTGTGGAAATAGTTCTATTTCATTAAATATTCAGAGAAGATCCCGATAACAATAATTTCCATAGTGTAAAGTAGTTTGCTTAGTTTTGTGAGTTATTCTCTCCACAATAGTCGTGTCATATTTCGCATTAATTATATCCTTGTAATGTTAATCAATAGATGAAATGATGTCAATTCCAGATATACAGACAAAGCCATGTTAATATTTAACTGCACAGAAAAATGAAAACGCCATGGATATCTTAAAAGTGAGTTCCAAAATTGAAATACATAGCGTATAGCTCATATAAGTCATTATAGCCAGACGAGGACTCCACTTAGACAGTATAAAAACATTAGTCGAAACTCGATAGTAAAATCCTAAAAGGTAATAACAAAATATTAACAAAATATTTTTATATTTGATGTTTTATATGAGATGCGGAGGAGAATCAACATTCAGATGCAACGAACTGACAAGAAATGAATCACCATTCAGATGCGGGGAATCGAGGTGAGGAGAATAAATGTACATATGCCAGGAATCGAGGCCAGAGAATCAAAATTCAGGCGTCGGGAATTGAGACGATGGGAATCAACAGCTAGACGCCGAAATCAAGGCGAAGAGAATCAACATTCAGAGGCTGAGAATCCAGGAAGGGTTTATCAACATTCATTTGCGGGGTATCAACGCTAGGAGTAACAACATTCAGGTGCGATGAATTGACGCTGGAAAAATCAACATTCAGATGCAGGGAATCGAGAATAGGAGATCTTCATTCAGATGCGGGAAATCGCGGTGAAGAAAAAAATTATATATATATATATATATATATATATATATATATATATATATATATATATATATATATAATGCGAGGAATCATTGCCAGGGAATCAAATTCGATGCCTGGATTAAGGCGTGGGGAATCAAAATTCAGATGCCGGAACCAAGGCGAGGAGAATTAACATTCAGAGGCTGGGAATCGAGGAGGGGATAATCAACATTCATTTGCGGAGAATCATTGCTAAGAGAATCAACATCAGATGCGATGAATTGACGCTGGAAGAATCATCATTCAGATGCGGCGCATAAAGATGCGAATCGCCATTCAGATGCGGGGATTCGAGGCGAGGAGAATAACCATTCAGATGCCCGAACAAGGCTATGATAATCAACTTTCAGAGGCTGGGAATCGAGGAGGGAATAATCAACATTCATTTTCGAGGAGAATCAACATTCAGATGCGACGAAGTGATACGGGAAGAATCACTATTCGGATGTGGGGAATCAAGGCAAAAGAAATATATATTCAAATGCGGAGAATCAAGATGGGAGCATCAAAATTTAGATTCCAGGAATCGAGGTGAGACGAATCACCATTCAGATTTCACAATAAATTATCGTGGAATCATATAAATGTCCAATTGAATACCACTTCTACAGGTTGTGTTGTGTCTGCTTTATATTGACAGATTTGAGGTTTCTAGTTGAAACTTCAGGTCTAAAGAGCCATTTTTTTGTCGCTCGTCAATCTAGTACACAAAACTAATATAATACATTGCCTCACATCGGGATCCAATTTTGATCAATATTTTTGTCTCCTCGATGAACAGTAATAATGCCAGTTTACATGATACTACTTTCCATCATTTATTAAAATAATTATTCTTTCATAATCAAATAGACTTTTAGTGTTGTTCACATTTTATGATGATAAACAATTTTTAATAATGCTAATAATAATTTAATTAAGCGAAAACGAATTTTCTATAAAATTTAACTAATGTACAAAAATGAGTAGTATTCATAATCTAACATTACGAACATCAATAAAAAAGTATTCTGTACATACAAGAATAAAATGGCTGTAATCATGGCCACGCTTATAAATATATATATATATATATATATATATATATATATATATAATTTACTATTACAAAAATAAACTTCAATTAATCACAGTTTATTTGATTACAAATAAAGCGAACACATTTTGTGAATAACTTAAAACGAGTGTCCCCTTTTAGTATTCTAGAGAACGGCACAAAAGATTCAATTTCATAAAGAATAAGAACAATAAATGTTTCAAATAATTTGTACAGTTCAATGAAAACAGATTTGTGTCAACAGGTAAAGGTTTAGGTAATGCTCTTTTGAATGTCAATATGCATACAAATTAGACTAGCAATTTTATTGATAATGAACATAATTTCAAACCGTGCATAGTTTGCCAAGAGAGGCGAGAAACTAACAAGTATTCAGTACGATATGCAATGAAAATATGTGTCAATTAATTTAAGAAAGAACTGATAATACGAAGCCTGTCAGTTGCAACATCCTTAATCGGTAGCTAAAAAAGGAAATATAAATATTTACCTACATCTAGTTTAAATGATAAACTTTCGTGCGCAGTGCTGTCCTTCTTGTTGTGGATTTGACCGCATTTATCTTGTGCGGGACAATCTAGTTTAAACTGGAAAATCGTATGCGTAGTTTTGCATGTCATTTTTCCGCATCCTGTTTCTTGATGTATCGTTTATGCATTCAACTCATCACAAATCTCTGCTTTTCAAAATTTTCCATATTAAGTACGAGATGATGCAGATAATTTGACCTCTTTAACTGGATTATTTAGACATACTTCGTAATAATGTTACGCCAATGCAAAAAATAGTTGAGCAGAGAATTACACATAAATGAATTAGTTCTGCTGTAAGTATTATGGTTTTCAATTTGGTTGATATTTCTGGAATGATTGCGCAGTGCGATCGTCACATTTAGAGTATCCACGGGTTTCTTTCGTGGGTAGTAGATTTGCACTAACAGTTTCGCAAAGATCCGATTGATCCCAATTTCCAAGTAAGCATCGAGTTCGTCTTCGTGGTGGCTGAGTGCTGATTCGTCTCTTACCTCCGAAGGCTTCCATATCATTCATAGTAACCACTGGAATGGAGGTACTATCTAAACTTCGTTGATTGGGAAAGTTTCGGAACGGTATTTCCCATTTAATCAGCAGGCCTCTAATTACACGCAGTACAATGCTCACTATAACAGATTTAAGCAAATGTGGTAACCTCGTTCCAAAATAGATCTATTTTTATTTCAAGTTTTGACTCACTAATGTTTTGAATCAAAGAATGGTATATATATATATATATATATATATATATATATATATATATATATATATATATATATATATACATAAATTTTTATTTATATATGGACATATATGTTTATAATTAATTCTATGAGTTGCCTTAGGAGCATGCATATTATTAGTTATTATATCTTTTTGGTAGGTTACCATGTACTTTGCCTCTACTATCTCTTTCTTTCTTTCTATATTTGGTCTGAACCTAAGCCTCGCTCTTGCTTTCACTCTCTTTCTTTCTAGGTAACTTTCGATGCAGCCCATGCACTTAATTTTTGTAAACAAACAATTTCGGTGGATTTTTACGGTTTTGAACTTTATATTTCTTTACCGTGACATCGCAATAGTAAAGTTATACCATACGTGTACGATACTTTCTCTCTCCCCGCCCATTAACACTCTGCACACTTGATGAGATTACGTATACCGGGAATTTGAGAATATAGCAACTTTACTGGAGGTAGGGACTTAGTCTGTTATTTACAGGATGTATATTTATGGTTGGTGAGTGAGTGTTTTTATGTACGCCATGCATATGCATATATAGAGTTTAGTTACTGAGACCACTCATTGTTTGAAATCATTAGTCAGTCAAAACTTAAAATATAAATAAATCTATTTTGGAACTAGGTTATCACATTTGCTTAAATATTTTATTGTGAAAATTATACTGTCTTTGATTAAAGGCCTGATAATGGAACGGGAAGTACCGTTCCGAAACGTTGCCAGTCAACGAATATTAGATCGTGACTTATTTCCAACTGTTAGCATGAATGATGTTGAAGCCTTTGGCAGAAAGAGACGAATCAGCACCCAGTCATCAAGAAGATGAACTCGATGCGTACTTGAAAATGAGGTTCAATTAGATCTTTTCATTTGCTCGATTGAATGAAACTAATCTGATTTTGAGTTCTGGTTACATTAATCTGCAGCTGTCCTAGGAGTGTTTTGTGATTAACTACGTGTGTGAGTGGGTGTATGTTTGCCTAAAGGAGTGAATCTCATTGTTTAACTAATTCATTCGTGTTGATTAGTTACTATTTCATCGACAGATTTAGCTTCTACCAGGCTATTGTATTTATAAATGTCTCTTCCTAAATGGTGTCTGTTCTTCCTAATTGTTCCATAGTTGTGATGTAACCTTTCAGTAACAGCGCATTTTGTGCAATCGCTTATCTACTTTTGCAGTTTCGCTAGACGATATTTATAATAATGACATCACTTGCGCAGTTGCTTGTACTACATGTTTTGCCAGTCCGAGCAAGTTTTATTATACTGTTACAACGGATAGTCGGATTTGGCTGGGCACTAGGATACTATTTCCGATTAGCTTTTAGCCTATTCACGACTCTTACCAGTGAGTCTCCATTGTGCACGAAACGCCTGCTTAAAATAGATTGTACTTTATGTTCTTGCCGACTTTGGCATTACGTAATGATTATAATTCAACTGATTTGTTTCACGGTATGCAATATCTAATACGCATTTACATATAACATATGTCTTTTCAATCAAGAATACATAAATACAATATGTTTCATTAAATGATGTCATGGTTACTATAAAATTATGATAACTAATATCGATTTTGATCACTGGAGGTGACTTTGATTTATTAGCAGATGTTCAAACTGATGAGTATTGTAAAGTTATTTAATACTTCTTCTTGTATTTTGATGAAATTTAGCTCATATATATATATATATATATATATATATATATATATATATATATATATATATATATATATATATATAGCGAGTTGAGTACGAAGCAGCATTGCTACGCACTATATATTACAGCTTTACTATAAATACGTATAAAAGATTTCACCATCCAGCTGTCGCATATTTCCCGAATAAGTACATACTCGGCTTGAGGCGTATTGACGGCTGTTAATGAAGTGTCGCCAGTTAGTACAGTATTATAACATTTAAAAATGCAGACTTTGAACAAACTCATCCACTTTACTTACCTTGTTTGGCGTCGTCAATAACGTGGATGGTAATTATTGCACTGTTATCAACAGGAGCTTCAAATTGAAAAGAGGCTGACGTATGACTGGATGCCTGCGACATATTCTTTTTCGCGTTAGGACGTAGAATTCAGCTCGGCACAATGTTTTAGCGCAAACATATGCAATCAAATCTCTAGGAAGGCAGAAACTGGAGCATGTTTAAAAAAAGTTTACAAATTCAAATTGTTATTCCATACATTTATGAAAAATTAAATTTTCCAGACAATATGAGCGTTCAGCACTGCAATCCACACTGGCGCTGTTACCATGTGCAAAACACAAATTTGCGCAACAAGGTGAAATGATAAACTACACTGGGAAAAATAGCACTCGTACATGTAACATCGAACAATGCTCATAAATGGTTAATTCTCAAGCCATCAAAATAATAATGACCAGATCTCAGACATCACTTAGCAATACAGCGAGAATGACCTTTACATGCAAGCAGGCACACACAAAAATAGAAACGCATACACACTTATCATCCAGCCAAAACAAGAAATAGAAGTAAAAGCGAGTCAGATTTGCTTCCACCCACATAATCAATTGAAAACCCAGAATGTATATGAATGAATGATTGTAGAGCGATCCTTATTATTCACGAAATAAATGGCCTTTATCCACTTTGTTATCAATGTGTTTCTTCTGCCTAATTAGAAATATACTGTGTAATATATATATATATATATATATATATATATATATATATATATATATATATATATATATAATCATATATATATATCATATATATATATATCATATATATATATATATATATATATATATATATATATTATCACTATATATATAGTGAGTCTATACTTTTCTGGAGATTTTTAAAGTTAAAAGAATAAAAGAGGTTGCAAGTATCAATGAAACAGGAACTAACAGTATATTAACGTGTCTAACATGGTTTATTCAAAACCTTCTACTGACAGTTTTAAAACAAGAAGAATTCGTGCACGATTTATTCAGAAAGCATTTTCACAACGTGATTGCAATTTTTACGTATTCTCTTACAAAAAAAGGATAAAATAAATGTAAACGTCTTTCCATAATAGACCAAATAATTTAAATTTAATTGCACATTTTGAAGAAAAGAATGATGCAGTTGTTCACCTTACATTACATATAATGTTTCATTTAATTGATTATTATCAAACATACTTCCTATGATTATAAATTAAGACTAAACAGTTAGTCAATAGTTTCTTTTTTAACAGCCAATCATAGATAACTTAAATATAAATGACACAAAACTGCTATACTGTAGATACATTGCAGACAATGTTGATTCACGTTAACTTGCTACATTTAAATAATAATGAACATGTTTTTGGATTAGTACATCAATGAAAAATAGACAGTCGCTGTCACATTGCTCCGGCGTAAACCAGCTGTACGAGTGAGCTTTGTTCAAAGTTAGATAAAGTACACACGATTGCGATTTGCATTTAAGAAAACGGAGATTTTAATCAACGAGGCGCATAAATATATATTTAACACTTGTTCATGTATTCTTTGAGACCCGTGTTCTTATGATGGCGTAAAAGAATGTTCCGAATACTGGAGAGAATAGGCTCCTATTTATCACAATCCATTTGTTTATTGACGCTTCTATACATAAAAAACTGTACGATTGTCGTGTATAAACAAATTTGCGATAAGTTGGACCTGAGTTTAGCAATAACAATGTGATAAAGTATACCGTCATAAACACAATACAAGAGATTTCTTAGTTAGAACCTATGTAAACAAAGATGTGCAATCAGAAGATGCCATTATCTTATTTGAATATATATATATATATATATATATATATATATATATAGCGTTTTTTTAATATATCTCTCTTTATGAGGCCAACATAATTTTTTTCACAGAATGAATCTGTTCATGCAACCTTTCTTCATTTAGCTCTGCAACAGGCCTTTGATTTACACGAGCGCGGCTATTAGATAGTCCATTGGCCATCATCAACAAAAGTCGACAAGAGATTTTACTATATTTGAAGCAATACCAAGGAGTAACCTTGTGGTACCTGCGTTTATATGGCCGTATGACTTATATGCTTCAGGCTGTATAAATCAATATACAGATACGCGTCTATCAATTACATTAAACATCTATTTCTTCTTTTAAATCAAGCGTTACAGCTAATTATATAACAGTTTAATGTGTAGGAGAATAAGTTCTGAAATCGTTTTTGATTCTTTAATTTTTATGATCATCTTTTGTTTTCATTTTTACCCACGCGCATGATACTTTATTATGATGCTAAATTCCTTTTTCTTTCCCATCAGATGTTTTCTTTTTTCTAGTCACATACGTAGTCATTAAAATAGCACGCGGGTGGTCTCAAATTTACGTCAGAATAAACTATCAACTATGGGCTGTTTGATCTTTGAGACCAAATAAATAATATAATTCAATAAATATTTGTTACTTATCACAGTACCAGTCCTATATGCAACGATAAAAGGAAATTTATTAGAAGCACAAAGCGTTTTTTCCGAATATTCAACGACAGTTTGCAATTCTTCATTGGATAAATTTGGTGCTAAATAGTCTGATTTTCAGTTTTACTCCAATTTCTTGTTGGTGGTTTATTCGTGGTTATTTTCTGAGTGCATATTTTTATGTGCATGTGTTTCTAGAGTGGTCATTTCGTTGCATTACAGAGTGATGATTGAGAGCTGTTTATTCTTGTATGGATGGATTGAGATTTGACCAGATCAATGGTGTTAACAATCCGACATGGTGCCAAAACTATTCCGAACAAACTTTTAAGACAATTATGTATTAAGTGTTGCACACCTAGTAACAAATTAGTTCAAATATGACCAGAAGGATAAACCAAAGACAGCATGAACGGAAAGTATAATCTCATACACATTCGTTTCGTGCTTACTGGCGACTCATCAGTAGGAGCGGGTATTACACTCTTTAACCACTATATATTTGGGTGAGGAATATGAGAAAATAGGATGGTACAGTCTCCTATGCGAAAGTGTAAACCTGCAGTAGTGAAACCCACTTCATATAAAGTTTTGGAGAATGCGACTTCAACGCCAACTCACTGTTTATAACATATACCGAGTCTGTAAAGCGTATCAAAACTATGGCTGTTGTGTCAGTATCCGATACCAACTTTATAGTACCGAAAAGGTACATAGTAACAACTCTATTGTTGCCGAGTCTATGCATGGTACCAATATAACGGATTTCAATGTAAGCTATATTTCACCAAAATTGAGAATGACAACTATTCCTGAACACCCGTTACTCCAGTTATAAGTAACCGTTTGCTTAATGTCATCGAAGGCAATCCATCAAAACTGCATCATCAAATTGCAGGTTTGAACGAGAGTGAATTCAATGCCTTTACATTGAAGATATAAACGTTATTGAAAAAGAAATAAAAGATCTCTCAAAATATCTGGAAAAATTTCCTACTAATTGTGAATTATTTATTCAAAAGCGATTAGTCATAACATTTTTAAATTATTTTCTTATTGAGCAAAATTCTGTATCGATAAGAGAAACGCAAGGGAACACGATATAATTGACATCAAGATTGAAGCTGAAAACTTCTACAACGAATTAAGAAAAGATATCGATCAACGAGCATTCAATGGACAAGAACTGAAAGCTGAGATAGCACATTAGAACAATGTAAAAAGAACTTCAAAAGCAGCCAAATTAATAAAAAGAAACGCATAAACGAAATAATAATTCTAGAATGCGTTTAATTGATTGGGCTTAGTTTAACCGATATTGTGATGCCATTGTGTGAGAAGAATTAATCATCCACAACAACTTATCTTCAAGATTTAACTAATTTCTTTACGTCGTATTTTCACGCTTAGCATCTGCCACCTCCATCGAGCAAATAGGCACGACGAACAAGTTAAGAACCCATTTAAGGCGCGCGACAAACTTGTACGTAACTCAAGATTACGCATCTCGAACTTGTCCGCGTTCTCGCACGCCGATGTAGTCATGATCATATTAAACAAACGATCAACAGGCAAATTTCTTGCGTTAATGACGGAATCGAACTCCTCCCAACTCATGTCAAATATTTGCAATCATTAAAAATTATCTGTTCCATAATTAAGAAATACAACCATCAATTTCTCGAGCTCAGACGACTATCTGAGCTATCTTGTAAATTCCTATTCCATATCTACTTTATCCATTGAGAGGTCCAATGACGGGGACACCGAGTCTGCATTAGCTCTACGTTTCGCCAGACATTGATGTTCAACCAGACAATGGCATTAAATCTAAACACAAATTGATCAGTTTAATGCCTTTGTCGGCATGATTGATCTCCTAGATTGGAATCGCTACACTCAGATTGTTGAAGTTATCAACGAATGTCTCAAAATTATCTTTCCAATTTAAGGATCTCGACCAAATATCTATTGTGCCGGCTTTCACTGAAATCTTTGACAGGATCATGTATAACTAAATTTATCATTTTATTAAATCAAGAGACAGGTTCTATCTTCTTGACGAATAACATGGATTCCAGAATTAATGCTTTTCTTCCACCAATTCAGCTAGTGTCCTTAACCACTGTTATTTATGCATCTCTAAATGATATGAATGCACTCTCCTCTTTTTGGCTATCTCCAAGGCTTTCGATTCAGTATCGTTCTCGTTTGTTGAATCCGCCTTATTGAGTAATGCTATATGTGGTCGTGTCCTTAAACTTATTAGTTTCTATCTGCGAAACCGGTACACGACTGTAAGATTCGGTGATTGTCATTCGAGATCAGCTCTTATCCAATCTAGTCCACTAGGGTTCAGTACTTAGCCTAGTACTGTTCAACTTAGAACTTGCACAGGTTCGAGATGCGGAAAACCAGTTCAAGTGGTTGAAATAGGTGGATGTTATAGTGGCAATGTTCAGCGATCCAGCCTCGCCCAGCCGTTCCCCATCTCCAATCACTCAGCTGCTATCTCCCTTGCAGTCTTTAACTTATCGTAACCGTTTTTAAAATTAATCGCGATAAGACGCGCTTGATGAAACTTGACTTTGATAGGGAAATAATCGACTCAGTAAGCATCCAGACACGACTTTTTCTAAATCTTTAGACCTATCTCAACATAATAATCAATTTATCTCGAAACTCTTCAAATGGGCCTTTTTTATCTGCTTAAAGACACAAAACTTACTCTGTAACTCACTTTATTCAACGCCTACGTCTTACTCCTCATTTTCTATGCCAGCGAACTTTATTTCCTTCTCACTTTAGCCTCTTTCTATGCTATTGAGCAGGACATTTCTTCATTTCTGAAGCGTGTCTTTCGTCATGGTCAGAAATATCTTGAGCGCCTGCTCCTTGAAAATCTCCTACCTCCATGATTCGGTTGAGAATTACGATACAATTTGCCTTTCGTTCTCCAAATTCGCCCATCCTAGTCATTTCTACGTCACGCGCAATTGCAAATATTAAATTCAATCCAACGATACCAACAACATCTTTAACAGTCTTTTTTCAAAGCCACAAGTGTATTCAACGAAATATCTGCAGAGGTTAAACTTTTACCACAGCATGTGTTTAAGAAAGCAATTAACTTTCACTTTTTAACAAATTCTCATGCAAGAACTTTGATTACAAGAGAAACTGTTTACTTCAACACTCCTAATACTTTTTTTGACGATATGTCTATCTCTAGTCCCTCCACACGTTTCCTGAAGTAAAGTTTCTATTCGCCTTAATTCCACAGTAGGCGCCTCGCTAGTTTCCGAACGCCACAAACGGTCATCCCCATATTTGCTGCTTAAAATTGTCTACTGATCTGCTTTAATGGCTCTAATAAATCATTTCATTCTATTTCAGCTACTGAACGGAAACTCACCAGAATAAGACGACGTGATTTGATCGTGGCTGTTCACAGCTGAAGGCAACGAATCTTGCACTCAAAATTGATGTTCTGACTCTTCAAAAGCTTTATTATAGTCGATTTTATCCTAGTCAGCTGATATTTATTTTTCTACACGAAGAACTGACATAGAGTTGCTGAATGAACTTTTCGTTCACAAATTCCAACAGCCGCATCGTTATCGATAAATTTTTAGCCAGTAACAATTTAATTTAACCATACATAAACCTACATTTTAATTTTATTATGCTCTTTTCAATGGTCGCGCCAGATAGCTATTGTTACCAAATAAAAATTTATTATTACTACTATTATTATTAATATTTATATTAGTAATATTATTATTTAGTACTTTTGTTATTAGTTTTATTATTTCTTTTAGTAGCAATATTATTAATTATTATTGTTGCTATTATTATTCTCTATTATTTTTTATTATTACTATTTCTCATTATTATTATTATCTATATTAGTATTATTATTTATGATTAGTATTGTTATTGTTATTCATTTTAATGTTATTATTTTATTATTACTATTGTTATTATTATTATTATTGTTGTTGTTGTTGTTGTTGTTGTTTGTATTGTCATTATTGTTGTTGTTATTGTAATCATTATTGTTATTATAATTTTTATTACCTATATAAGTATTATAGTTATTTATCATTATTTATATAGGCAATACAATTTAATAATAATTGATTGCGCGGGTGGTGGTAAAAATTCTTTAAATCAAGTTTACGAGCTTGAAGAAAACACCAATCCCATTGTATTTAACCAGACGTCGAACAACATAACAAAACTACCGCCAGCCGCAAAGCACTGACGTGTTTCGGCTTTTCATAATCATCATCAGAAAACGATGGCAAACTGACTAGCGATGATCAAACCGCAATGCATATATATGGAAAGCAAAATTAGATATGCGGCTCTTACCTTTAGTAGTCTTGCATCATCATGTCCAGCCATACAAAAATCAAAAGTAACTAATGTAACCATAAGGAGTGAAAAAAGTATATAAATGAAAACAGAAATAATATTTTAGACAAATTATTAGTGAGATTTACGAGAGAGAGGCAGAGAGAGAAGGAATACCTAGTTACTATGAGTAAATTTATCAGGATAACTCACAGAAATGAGGCAAACTAAACCTCTCCACAACACCATTATGGCCTAGTTTACATTCGGGCAAGGCAACATCAGCAATACAACTTCCTTGCATACATTGTACTTGACTGGAAATGTCAGCTGCACAATTTCTATGCAATCACGAACATAAATTGTTTGCAGCTTTCGCCACAAACACACAGAGGCAATACAATTAAGCAATAATTGATTGTGCATTTGGTGGTAACAATTCTTTAAATAAAGTTTGCGAGAGAGTCGCATATATAAGTTTGGTTTTCATATATATGCAATGTGATTTGATCCTCGCTGATGATCATGGAAGGTCGAAAAGCGTCAGTGCGTGCAACTGGCGACAGTTTTGCTATGTTGTTCGACGACTAGTTAAATACAATTTTATTGGTGTTTACTTCAAACTCGCAAACTTGATTTAAAGAATTGTTACCACCACGCGCGCAATCAATTAGTTTAATTGTATCTTCCGTATTGTCCACAAGCACACTGAAGCAGTTCCTAAAAAGAAAGATTAATGCCCAAATCGTTATTAAGAAATGAAATGCCGGTATCATATGCAAGACAGCAGGTAAATGTGTGTCTACCTATTCAAAATTCCTCAAGACGAAAAATTGACAGACACCAATCATAGAGACCACCATGCTAATTATGCATACAGTCAATAGTCTTCTATTAAGTATGGAAACTGCTGTTGTATTGTTCCAGCTCAAACTTTATATTCTCCTCCGAAGTGTTTTTTTTTGTTCACAAAATATGTACAAAAACATAACACTCACCAAAACAAAGAACAAACGCATTTTCAACTTAAAATTCAATGTTGAACTTCTGTGTAACATGCTCTCAAAGCAGAAAATTATTTATAATCAGACAAAGATTTTCTTATTCTTGTTCTTATTATTAAAAGGTATATAACTACTTATGTGTACTATTTGGATTGCGTCGACCTTAGAATACGCAGCTACAACCGGGAAACCACGTAATAAATGTCTATCACAGGTGCTAGAAGACATACAAGATAAAGTTGTGCAATTTATTAGCCCGGCCTCGTGTAGCATAAGTGCTTATAGACTACAATTTGTAGAATTTTAATCTGTGTGGCTTCAAAGGCTAGGCTTTTATATAAAAATATTCTACCTGAAACAGTGAACAGGTGTAGATATGAACCCGATAAAAAACACAAAACAAGGAAAAGACCAATTGTAGGGAATCTTTCTGTAAAATATATTTCTTACTCAAAAAATGTACAATTTATAATCTAGTGCCAATAATACTGTCTGCAACTGTGATATCTTTCGAGCTGCCCTGCGCTGAAATAGGAATAACTGTAATAATCTCACATTTTATAGAAAAATCATTATTATATTTCCTACGACAAAATATAGCAATAATTTATTGATAAATTTAAACAACCGTGGCTGATTAAAACGAATATTTCTAGAAAAATTATTTCTTTAGATTAGAGAAAATCCATAGTTTAAATTCATTAGAGTATTTATGTTGTTGAATATTGCTTGATTTCAGTTTACTCTCTTTTGTGTCTAACTTGCGTGAGCTTCTCTGTCGACGTGTCTTAGCCATTTTGTAAGCGTTCCCAACATTATACAATATACTCATTCATACTTATAGGGAACTGTTAGTGAAAAGGAAATTTAATTATTCTGTTTTTCGTGTTTAATCGCTATCTAGATAAAACGCTCGGTGTATACTGTTCTGTATAGTGTTCACAATCCTATTGCTTATTGCGTAATTACGTTTCTACATACGTGTTTAACATAACGGTTAATCTTTTGGAGATCGATTACTCCCCATATAAAAATTAATCAGTTTTAATTCTTGGACATTTGAAGTTAGTGCTGGTTTTTTTTAAAAAGTTAAGCTTTTAAAAACATTTAAATATATTTAAGACCTTTTTTATTTTAATTTTCGTAGTTTATGATCTGTAATTGTTGACTTTAACAATCACTTTTTAAGACGTTGGCTTTGGGGTGGTTATGTAGAGGCCCTTTGGTCACTACCATAAGAGAGTCTCTGGGATGCCAGGCCCGGAAAATCCATATATGCGGTAGGATCATCTAATTTGGAACACTTAAGTTCCTCTGAACTATCTTTTAAGCTACAATCCTTAAGTACACTTGCTAACTGCTCTGTATCCTCAATATTTAATAAACTAGCCATAATATTATTAAATTACTTGCAATTTATATATTATATTAATTAAGCTTACCAGAATACGCTGAAACTCACGGTTTACAGAACAAGACGAAGATTAACCTTAAAACAAATATCCACGTCAATTACCTGAAGCAAATTTGTTGTTCTTTTCGCTTATAATTAATCAGAACAATATATATGTATATTACAATAATTTATTAGCAAAGATATCGTAGATGGAACCACGCAGTGTTCCGCTTGTGTGCTTCAGCAACTCTGAAAAATCTCTCTTCTAACCTTCGACAATATGAACAGGAGAACTTACAAAAAAATTTACAATATTTTTTCAAAAAATACAATATTGTTTTACGAAACCAGCGATAACATCAAATGTCCAAAAATAAAAATTGATTTATTTTTATATGAGGAGTTAATTGGTGTCCAATAATTAAATTAACCTCCACATACCCCCTCATGTTTAAGATGATTAACCATACATGATGTAGTCCTCATTCTTCGGTTTCTTGATGACTCTTCCAGAACGAGTTTCAACAAGTTGTGCTGGTACTTCACTAGATTTCATATTCATATTGCATTGTTCTTTATTCTCAGTTGTCTTGGTTTTAATCTTTACTTCTTTTCCATATTTATTCGACTCTTCGTTTTTCTCACCAATTTCTGAGTCACATCTCGCCTCAACTTCTGGATACTTCGGTGAATACTGTTTTTTCAGTCTCCTCGTCCTTCCAAATAAACTGTGGAATGCAGCGATCCAGTGTTACACATTCTACTGTGCCATTTACTTCTATAAATGCATTTTTCTCAGTCATATGATTGACTTTAAATGGTCCCTTATAGAATGGAGTCAGACAATTCTGTCTGTTTTCGTTAGTTATATATACATGAGATGCCAGCTTTAAATCTGAAGATACATAGCATTTAGAATTTGGACTTCTAGTTTTGGTTGGAGCTAAACGACTCATTTTATCTCCCAATCTACTGAACTAGAGGCCCAATCGAGACAACTTGGAGCTTCTATTAGAAGATCTGCAGGTAACCTCAATGGCTCTCCATAAACAAGTTCTGCTATGGATGTTCCTAACTGAGTTCTGTATTTGTTTCGCATTGCGCACAAAACTATGGGCAAATCATGTATCCAACTGGATCCACCAGTGCAGCGTAATGCAGCCTTCAGATCCCTGTGCAGTCTCTCAACCATCCCATTAACTCTAGGGTTATATCTATCCCTATTGTATGCAATGATCTGGTAAACAGTCCAGACATAAACTGACTACCACGATCAGTAGTTACCCTTACCGGTACACCATATCGCGATACTCAATTATGCAAGAACTTAAGTAAGACTTATTGAGCTGTCATGTCCTTCAGGAGTGCTAGCTCAAACTGACGACTGATAAGATCAACCATCGTAAGTAAATATCTCTGGCCAGAAATTTCGGGCATTTTTACTATATCAATATGTACATGCATGAAACGACCCGCTGGTATACCAATCGTTTTAATTTCAGTTTTGGTATGACGCCAAACTTTACAAGTTTGACACCGGCACATGTCCTTACCCAAGCCCTTTTGTCTTCCGACATCTTTGGCAATACATATATATCAGTGACCTTCCCGATATTTTCCTTAATGTAAGGATGACTGAATTCATTTATCTGTTGAATTACCTTATTTCTTAATTCTAACGGTACATAAGGTCTAGGTTGGCTCCTGGAGATTTCACATAATAACCACTTATCTCCAATCTTCCTGTGTATATGTAGGATTCTTTGCCAACACAGCTACTAAAGGATCAAGACCTTGTGCTTCCATCAATTTCTGGACAAAATCATTAGAAGATACAACCGGGCATACGAGTGACTCTGAACGAATCATATCTTCATCTGATACGTCTGGTCTACTGAGATTATCTGCCACCACATTCTCTTTTCCTGAGATATGACTAATGGTAAAATCAAATTTGCGAGTCGGGTTATTTGTGAATTCACCCGCCGAGAATAATTTAGCCTATTTGCTTTCCCAAGGATACTTAACAACGGTTTATGATCAGTTAATATCATAAACTGATGTCCATCTAGGTAGTGCTCAAAATGCAACACTGCAGAATAAACTGCTAGTAACTCCTTTACAAGCGTATCATATCGCTTCTCGCGATCTTGGGGTTTCCGACTATAGAATCCAATCGGCTTGACTATACCATTTTCCCGTTGATGTAACACTGCTCCTATGGCTACATCAGAAGCATCTGTGACCAGCTCAAACGGCATAGTCCAATCCACAGGTACTAATGTGGTTATTTGGTTTAACAGATCTTTGGCCCTCTGGAATTTTTCCTTTTCGTCTTGGCTAAAATTAATAGGCCAGGACTTCTTGATCGTGCTCCGTTCACGGACTAAATGTCGAGTTAGCGACCCAAAAATTCCAGCTAAACCTGGTATGAAACGGCGATAGTAGCTAAGCATGCCCAAATATCTACGCAAATGGCGTACAGTTCTGGGTTCTGGCACATCCTTGATTGCTTGTACCTTATCTTCCAAGGGCTTCATTCCATCCTTGGAAATGGTGTGTCCAAGAAATTTTACGGTAGAGCAACCAATCCTGCTCTTTTCTGGTTTCACTACCAATCCATAATGTTCCAGCTTAGACAAAACGACGTCCAAGTGTTTCCGGTGTTCCTCCCTAGATTGACTATATATAATGATGTCATCTATATACACTCTAGCAAATGGACAGTCTTGAAGAACTTCCTCCGTCAAACGCTGGAATGTCTGACTTGCATTCTTTAAACCAAAATTCATACATAAGAATTCATGCGATCCTCCTCCAGGGAATCGCACTGCTGTGAGCGGTATAGATTCTGCCTCCATAGGTACTTGATAGTACGCCTTCTGCAGATCTAACGTTGTATATACCTCATACCCCATTATATCCGTGAGCAAAGTACTCTGGTTCGGTAGAGGATACGAATCACCTTTCGTTACCGAATTCAATAGACGATAGTTACCACAAGCCCTCCATTGACCTGGTTCAGGTTTGGGAACAACCACTATTGGAGATGCAAATTTGGAATTTGAACGCCTACAAATTCCTTCTTCTCTCAACCGCTTAAATTCTTCAATAGCAACCTGCTGCTTATGTTGTGCTAACGGTTGAGCCTTCGGCGAACAAGGTAATGGTTCCACCAACTCGATTTGGTGTTCTATGCCTGTCTTTAAACCCTTGCGTTTAGCATTGAATAGCAGAAATACGGCCAGGTGTTTCTCGATGACATCCACCAAGTCATCGGCGACGACGGGTCTGGGTAGTCTCACTGACCTAATTACTGAGGTCCCAGTCTCAGCATAAGTCACTATCACAGTGCTTTGTCCAATGGTCCTAGATTTGGGATCTAAAGCGAGATTAAAATGGATCAAAAAGTCCATCCCAATGATGTTATCCTTTATATCAGCGACGAGAAAATTCCACGTAAATGGAGATTTCTGCCCCAATGTCACTGACAATTCTTCAACTCCCTTAACCTCAATTGGACTTCCATTAGCAGCCCATAGTTGGTAATCGAATGTGGGGCTATCAATTTCCACCACATCGGATCGAACTATGCTCACCTCTGCACCCGTGTCTATTAAGAAATTTAACCCGCTAAATTCATTAGTTATAACGAACTTATTGTTGCTATAAACAGCAACCTCTTTAAGATTACCTGCCAGCCGAAATCTAACAGATTTACGGACTGTATTACTGCGCGTCTCTTCCATCGAAGCTTCCGAACCTAACTTTGATGATTTTAGTATGCCTCGAATATGCATACCTTGGAGCCTTGCATGCGCAACTCTCCTACGGCTCCTATTAGCGGGGGCTTCATTAGTTTTCCGGCAGCTTCGACCAGGCTACAGGAAGACTACTTCCTTTCCATCGGGGACCACCCAACTTTGGAAACGTGCATCCCCTCCTGACATTTTCCAAACTCGGCGTATTTACGATGCGATATGCACCACTCGCGTGGTTCTTGTACACCCTCACGCGATTCGCCTCTCCGATGCTTGGAATATGAATTTTGACTCCGAGAATTTACCCTACCTCTGTTGGAACTTTCCTTATTGTTTTTTATCCAACCCACATCCCTGCGGAGGGTAATTAATTCATTCTCCACGGTCAGGAGCCTATTTGAAAGATGTCGGAGTTGCTGCTCCAGGCGTGAATCTGCGATTACTGCATACACCTTAGGTTCCTTCTGACAATACACTTTGTCCAACCCTTTGAGCTTCTTTGGCCACTCTAGTTCCAATGTATCATAGACATCCAAGGTGGCTCTTAGTCTAGCAGGCAATTCTGCTACAAATATACTATTTATAACTTCCTCAGATATATCAAGCCCGATGGATTTTGAAATAAGTCTGTCATAAAATTCAGATGGAAGTAGATTTCCCATCTTTTCCTGACGTAATAAGTCAGTCATCCGTTCAATCCTCTCGGGTTGATATCGTCCATGGAGTTCTTCGACTAGAAGCTCAAATGCATTTTCTGGTTCGTTCTCAGTAACAAATTTCCTGAGTCTAAATAGATTCTTTTTTAACGGCTCAGGTAAGCACCACCAGGCCGAGGCAAACCTTTCTATAGGGTCGGTCATCCGTTTTAGTTTAAAATAAAATTTTGCTTCTTCGACCCATTCAGAATGGTTGTCTGGTCTGTACATGGTGAGCTTAACATTGCTATCCATAGAATTGCGGCAAAAACGATCATCTACATCATATCTTTCCGCATAGAGGATCCTGGCGCGGTCGCCATTTTTGTAGAGGCCCTTTGGTCACTACCATAAGAGAGTCTCTGGGATGCCAGGCCCGGAAAATCCATATATGCGGTATGATCATCTGATTTGGAACACTTAAGTTCCTCTGAACTATCTTTTAAGCTACAATCCTCAAGTCCACTTGCTAACTGCTCTGTATCCTCAATATTTAATAAACCAGCCATAATATTATTAAATTACTTGCAATTTATATATTATATTAATTAAGCTTACCAGGATACGCTGATATTCACGGTTTACAGAACAAGACGATCGAGACCTGAAGCAAATTTGTTGTTCTTTCGCTGATAATTAATAAGAACAATAGTTGACTATACTACAGCTTGTGCGCTTCAGCAACTCAGAAAAAACTCTCGTTTTACCTTCGACAAGACAAATCAAGAACTTCGACAATATGAACAAAAGAACTTCCAAAAAAATTTACTATATTTTTAAAAAAATTACAATATTATTTTACGAAACCAGCGATAACATCAAATGTCCAAAAATAAAAATTGATTTATTTTTATATGAGGAGTTAATTGGTGTCCAATAATTAAATTAATCTCCACAGTTACACTCTTCCTTTGTTCTGGCACAGCATTATCTGTTTCCCTATCTATTGATATTAGGCTGCAAACTTTTTATAAGAAAATTTTTAATTCCCAAAAAATAATTACTTCTATTTGTTACATCGGGTAGGATCTCAAATTCGTCACAGGTAAGATGATTGAGTTCTCCGGGCTTAAGATTTTCACTTTTGTAAAGGTATACTGCGGTAATCAGTGAGACGGTGAGCATTGAATCTCAGTTTTAATAAGTCGTCTGTAATGTATTTTGATAAAATGGATAACAGCATTAAGTGTGAGGATGCAGAGCAGTTGACCGAAGGGCTTAGAAAAGTTAGCCTAAAGGATGGTGCTGAAAGAAACGCGGAATTGAGGTGTTCGAAATTTGCATCTCCTATGGTAGTGGCTAAAGAGCTTCTACAGAAGATGACGGCCGCGCTGGGATTCAAAACATGTGAAGGTATATACAAGATGAAGACGGCAACAGTCGCAACAATAAACATTGATGTTTGCTGACGCAAAAATTTTTTTCAAAGTATGAAGGATTACCAACCCAACATAAATGTTTGGCGCGGCCTGGTTATCATTGCCAGATAAACTTAAGAGGAACTTACCCAGATTTAGGAGATACATAATGGACAATGAACCATATACTTCATTTGAAGTTTTAGCGGAATAACTTCAAAGAAGGTATCAACCCGAAAGAAATAAGCAAATGACTGAATTACTAAGTCAGAAGAAGCTGAGAAACTAACTGAATTTTATGACAGACTATATGCCTAAGCTATTGTGCATGATATCTCTCAAGAAGTTACAAGTAAACGATTTGATATCTAAATCGAAAAGGGTAACAAGTGGAGTTCCACAGGGATCAAGTTTGGGGCCAATTTTATTTAAAATTGTATTTGCACATTTGGAAACTAAGATCCCTAACGGTCGAATTTGCAAATTCGCTGATGATTTGAAAATAATCTTTCCAATTGATCCAAATAATGTCGAATTCTCCAAAAAATAATGTGACACTAGATTTGTATGATTTAAGTAGATACTTGTTAACACTAGGGCTGAGAATAAACAGTAAAAAGATGAGAGCTTTAAAAATAGGTAACAGATGAGAATTTAATTATGTTTATTTTCATGATGCTGAGATTAATGATGTTTTTGAGATTAAACTTATACAAGAAATTACGGATTTAGGCATAACTATTCATTGTACGGCTTCTGCTGAGAGACATATTGAAAGGATAGTAGGCAGTGCCAAGAACAGATGGGTACTAATAAATAGAAATATATTATCGAATGAAATAAAATTTAAAATGTTTATAATATGGATTAGACCGATACTAGCATATGCTGCCGCTACTTGGAATCCTTTAACAAAGGGTTTGTCTAATAAGATAGAAGCTGTACAAAGAAAAGTTGTGAAACAAATTAGTCCTATCTCCTGCACTATATACGCCACTAGATTACAGTTTGTATCACTGCATCCTTTATAGTTTCGGATGTGCTATTGCATAAAAGCTTTCCATGTGAACCAGTGGACTGGTGCCTATATGAATCCAATAAGAAAGAGTCATGAAATTGGAACTAGATCTGGTCATTTTGCAATATCTCCACCATTGGTGAGGAATTTTGCGAGCAAGCTATTCTCTTTTTCAAAAATTCACAAAATTTACAATCAATTGCCAAAGGTGCTTAAAGAAACGCCTCCAGCTAAAATGTCTTTTAAATTTTTATCTACCAAACTAGAAAAAGTGTTCAATCCTGCTGATATTTTTAATTTTGATTATGATAATACTTTCTCGTGGTTAAATAAAAGACAGGATTAATTGTTTTTCAGCAACATAATTTCTCCTGAGATTCTATCTTCAAATTTTGTATTATTAAAACTGAAATGTTATGCATTATATCATCTTGTTAATCAACAATGCATACAATCAATTAGTCATGGTTCCCTTTTTTTCTTGCAAAATGTTAAACTCGAATTATACCTTAAATTTTCCTATTTTTGATGAAGAATCTATCACTCTTTACAGCGGAACTTTCTGACGCTGATAAATTGTACAGTACAACTAATTGCACATATGTATGTGATGTGATATCTTCTTATATTGTACATTTTCTAATTTTATTATTTGATGGAACATCTGTGGTTTGAAACCAAATAAAGATATTCTATTCTATTCTATTTTTATATTATTATATTTGTAGTAGAATTGTCTGTAAGATCAATAGCCACTTTTAATTGATATGATACATTAGAGTTAGAGTGGTCAAAGAAGCGCAGAGGATTAGATAAAGTGTACTGAAAACAGAAACCAAAGGTTTGTACCGTAACAACAGACACGTACCATGAGCAGAAACTCCGATGACTCTCTAAAAGGCTCTTGACAATTGCGAACGAACTTAATATCCTACTACTAGATAAGTTTTTGATGAGACAGTGGTCAATAATAGTTGTCTTGATTGGGCTTCTAGCTCAGTCGATTGGCTTTTAAGAGCTCTCAGGGACAAAATGAATCTCTTAGTTCCAACAAAATCGAGTAGTTCAAGGTCATAACGCTATGAACGTCAGAGTTTAAGCTGGCGTCATATTTATATATATCCAACGATAAGAGACGAAACTTTATTTCTTTCATAAGAGGCCAATCAAAGTCAATCGTATAACTGAGAAAAATACACACAAAGAAGTGAATGACACAGAAGAATTTGTAGTACTGGATCGCTGCTTTCCACAGTTCTCCTGAGTGGAGGAGACTGAGGGGCAATATTCATCAAAGTACCAAGAACATGAGACGAGGTCTGACTCAAAGTGTCGACCAAATGTGAAATAGTAAATAAAGAAAATCAACGGAAGGAGACCAACAAAATATGAAGATGAAAACTAGCGAAGTACCAGCACAATATGGTGAAATTCATTATGGAATAGTCGTCAAGTAACCGAAAAAGGATAACTACGTGAAGTATGACCATACATCTTAAAAATGTGGTTGTTTGTGGAGGTCAATAACATACCTTACAAAAATTAATCAATTTTTTTCGACAATTGAATTTACAACTGGTTTCTTAAACAAAGTTGTTTTAAAATGCATTGTAATATATTTTTTGACTTTTATTTGTTTAAAATGTCGAGGCTAATGGCTTTTCTTTGATGAATTTAACAATCACTCTATTTGAGGGGACAGCTATAGGGTGGTATGCTCTTGCTTTGTTCTGGCACAGTCATATCTGTTTTTTATGTATTTTGATAATAGACGGCGAAATTTTGATAATGAATTTTTAAATGCTCACAAACAATTATTTTTCGTAAACGTATACTGCGACAATTAATCAGAAGATAAGTAATTACACTTTGTTTTAATAAATATTATTTTCATATAATGGATAAAAGCATTAAGTGTGAGGATGCAGAGCAGTTGTCCGAAGGACTCAGAAAGGTTAGCCTAAAGGATGGTACCGAAAGAAATGCGGAATTTAGTTTTTCGAATTTTGGCGATCATTTTAGTAGCATTGGAGACACCAATCCGGAGTTACAAGGGCACTCCTATGATAGTGAACAAAGAACCTCTACAAAAGCTACTTATTAATATTTAAAACTGCACCATGATTTGATGTAGTGCTCCGTGGCGATGATAGTAGATGCTGCAATTTTTTTCACAACGGTGAATGGCCGAATTATTACTGTTTATTTATACTCTGATAATGTACATATTGCTACGGTGTGGCAATCCCTCATTTACAGAACACCTTATACTGTAAATTATTTTCCATAGCATATTTGATTTTAATACAAGTAAATAAATCCTAGTTCTACATAAATAAAATTGACTCGATTGAACTAATTGTAAATATATGTGAAAATAGGGTAGAACTTACAAGTTTATTCGAGTTCATCAAATTTTTAGCACAGTTAAAGAGCTCTTTTGTCTTTAAATCCAAATAAGCACATTCAAATATTATGGTGAGTAGAATGTGCATATATATCCAATCAATAAGTAATTCAAAAATCAAATCTGGTCAACGATACGGAACTATTAGAAACCTTAAAAACAATCTAATTGTACTGTAAACGCCCCGGCTTCAAGTAAATGCCGTACGACGTTACAAACTTGGTTAAGGTGCTCTGAATAGAGATTTGTTGTTGATAGGGGTCCCTTAAGAGGGCCTGGTAATGCGTTCTCCTGAATTATTCAGAGTGTGAAGATATCCTAGATCCTTGGGTGGACTCTGGTTGTTGTCGCTCTTTTTGTAGTGTTGTAATCACGATGTGGATAACGTCGTTCAGGTTCTGCAATTAATTGGCTCGTCTCGCCGGTTATACAGCAACAAGATGAGTCACGGATGTAGCCAATTGTTGGTGAAACTATCAAATCACCAGCGTAGGTATTGACAGCCCACAGAACGCAAGCCAGAATGCAAATTCAACCTCTGACTTGCATGGTAAATTGCCGTGCTTAAATAGCATGCCATGCCTACTTGCACACTATTGGTTAAACGGCAAGTTTCGCTTTTTTTCTCATTGGTGCAGCGTAAATAAAATTTAATTTAATTTACGCAATATGTCGGCCATTAATTTGTGTCGTTACAGTACGACTGCGATAATTCATGGTTCAAAATTATAAAAAATAACTTCACTACAGTAGTACAGCATATAACTATTAGACGGTTTTATGAAATCCCATAAATTTGCCTTTGTCCTTAAAGAAATCCACATGGATAGCAATTAGAGGAGGAAGATATTACATCCCGTAGAGATTAATTAATTAATTGCACATCAATTAACTCTTCATATAAAAATAAATCAAATTTTATTTTTTGGACATTTGATGTTGTAACGGCTTAAGAACAATTCAGCGACATAACATAATCAAAATAAAAAGAACTGAATAGATTAGAATAGAATAGAATTGAATAGAATAGAATAGAATACAATAGAATAGAATAGATTAGAATAGTATAGAACAGAATGGAATAGAATAGAATAGAATAGAATAGAAGAAAATAGAATAGAATAGAATAGAATAGAATAGAATAGAATAGAATAGAATAGAATAGAATAGAATAGAATAGAATAGAATAGAATAGAATAAAATAGAATAGAATAGAATAGAATAGAATAGAATTGAATAGAACAGAATAGAATAGAATGGAAAAAAAATAATATAATATCTTTATTTGGATTCAAACCTCACATGTCCCATCAAATAATAATATTGGAAAATGTTCAATATGAAAAAGATATCACATCACAAATGTGCAATTAGTCTCATGAAGATAAGTAAATCTCACTAGTTGTACTGTAAAATATATCAATATCAGAAAGTTTGGCTGTAAAGATTAATAGATTTATCATCAAAAATAGGAAAAATTAAGGTATTGTAACACGCGGCTCCGTGTTACAACCCAACGAAGGTTGATTTTTACAAACGCTGTGCTCTTTAAGGTCAAATATTCTAACTCTGTCCTTAAACAATATTTCTCTTAGCTGTGATTTTAGGAACAATCTCTTTTAGTCTCAAGCAGTTTTAATCGATATTTCTTGAACTGCAATTTTATTTGTTATTAATAGGGTTTTTATAAAATAGACAGAACCGCGCGCGATCCGCGAGGATCACGCGGTGGACTATTGTGTCACAGTGAATTTATTTCGCTCAGTTTGATTATTCACAATTTTACTGTTATCAGTTAACTGTGCCATTCAGAATTTCAGAGAATAATAGATTATAATAATGACATGAACTAAATATTCGTGAGTTTTTGGTCATTGAAGTCTTCATGTGGCTAACCTTTTCATTTTTAGTGATTGCTTTTAACGATGACTTTTTACATATCTTCATATGTTTTAAATCGATGATAAAATACAATTCAATTCAGACATTTGTGTAAGAATAACCACTTGTGTGTAAAACATTTTTCTTTATAAACATAAATCATTTTACTATGTTCAGATTTTCATGTGTTTTCAATCATTTGACTATATTCATTCCAATCCAGACATTTGTGTAAGAATAATTTCTTGTGTGCAAAACATTTCACTTTATAAATATAAATCATTTTAATCTTTGCCGTCTAGGAGACGGACAATTTAGTTTAACTGTGAATAGTGTTTAAGACCTATTTTTGCATAAAAATCTATTTTGACAGCTGACTAACATATATTCAATTTGGACTAACTGTGAATTATATTGCTATTTGCAACATTATATCTAATATACGTATGACCAGATGTTTTTGCCTTCTCACATCAACCATCCAAAAAAGATCAGAGACTGATTAGGCGCATGGGTAGTAATAATAGCCACCATTGATATGTAGGACGGGTATAAAAATTCACGAACAAGATACCAACCCTGCAAAAGACCCCTACAGTATAATTCGAGTGTATTATTATACAAAAAAAATGAGAACCATGACTAGTAATTGATTGTATGTATTGTTGAATAACATCTGTAGAAAATTCGAATTTTGTCGTGACGTGCGCGGTTTGACATGGCTCAAATTTTGTCGCATTCTGATATTGAAAAAATTGTTATGGATCTTCAGAATTCAATGAAGGTGTTGAAGGAAGAAAACAACTATTTAAGAAATAAAATGTCCAAATTGAAGAATGATGCTGTTGCGAATGCGACGAAATTGGAACAAGCGGTGAAAAATAATGAAACGTTAAGCGCGCGTATTGTGGAACTGAATGAGGCATTAAATATGTAGTTAGACAAATTACAGATTGATGTTCTGCCATGGACTGAATTGGCTGATTTAACAGTGGAAGGTGACACGCCAGTTAAAAATAAATCATCTGGTGAAGAAATATTGAATACATTAGCGAACGAAATTTCAGAGCGAAACAGCAATCAAGATCAATTAGTATTATTCAATCTTGATGAAAATTTTGATGTAAAAGACGTCGAGAAATTAAATGCTTTAATAAAAGAAGAGACGCATGCAGATATTGCTAAATGCTTTAGGGTGGGAAAACGGTCAGATCGTCCAAGGCCAGTAGTTGTAAAATTATCAAAAAGGCCAACAAATATGCAGATTGTGTCTATCAATAAAAAGAAAGATGAGAATTTGAGTTTTCACAGCATATTTATTGGTCGGGACAAAACGTTTCTCCAACGGAAGTTGGCATAAGCAAAAAAGTTAAAGAACAACCAGGAACGGAAGCCGTCAATCTCTGATCAAGCAACCTCTGCGACTGCAACATCAAAAAACGATGTATCATTACTTTATGTTGTGGACAGCGGGGGGAGAAGAAATATGACCTCAAAACCCGGGAGACAAATAATAAAGAAACCAACAAAGTTGAATCAGTAAAAGTTGACAATTGTTTAGATAAGTCGTGTTCTACATTTACTTTATTTTATGCTAACTTTCGAAGTGTTAGGAACAAAAACATTTTGCTGTGTAATTTTATAATAAGTAATGATTTTGATTTTATAATATTATCTGAAACCTGGCTTAAAAAGGATATTGAAAACCATGAATTTGATATTCCTCACTATTCTTTATTCAGAAAAGACAGATCGCTGGATAAAAGAGGAGGAGGAGTACTCATTTATAGTAAATCTGTATTAAAGGCGAAAATTTTGCATACTAGTGAAGATAATGCTATCATTGATTTTTTATCTATACAAATTGATAATCTGATCTTAACCGCGGTTTACAGACCACCGTTAGTATTTCAATTGTCGGGTGGAACGCAACGACCGGAGAGAGCGTGCTTGCGGTTTTCAACATTTTTTCTCTAATTTCGAAGGATATCGGGTTTCATTTTGTTTTTATTTTCAGATTCTCGGAATTTCTTGTCTGATTTCATCTCTAGAATACACCAGGAATCTACCTACACATTTTTTTGGAATTTACCTACAGTTATCAAGGATCTATTCCTAGCTCACCCGATTTTCCCGTTTATTTCTGCATTTTAATACCCATTCTTTTTCTCTCATCAATACTCACTCTTTTCCTCTCTTTTATCGTAATCTACGTTATTTCTGCTCTTCTGTCTCACTCCACCATGAACCAGCTTTCGTCGCCAGCCCCCATCTCCCCGTTCCTCACCTAAAAGCTTATCTCCAATATTTCTGACCTCCAACAGCAAATGGCGGACATCACAGGATTACTTGGAGCACTGACTGGCAACCTTTCAGTCTCCTCCGTTCAGCCCCATTTGTTGCGTCAAGCTGATGCGTTTCTGAATGGGGTAGCCAGGGAGGTTGCCCTGCGAAATAACAACAAGAGAAACCTCTTTCTTTGGTCTCCGCGCTCCCCACTCTCAAAGGACGATCTGGCCTCAGATCTCATCAGTAAAATAGGGGACAACTTTAGCCACCTTAAAGAGATCTCCTCGGGAAAGGGTCAAGCCTTTATTCTCTCCTCGCACAAAAGACTGTCTGATATAGGGAAAATTCGAGCTAAATCAGGTGAACGTTAGACCAAATTTTACGCTCAAAACACATTATAACAGTAGGTAGCGATCGAGGTCCCCGCAATCTTTAACAGATATGCCCCGAAGAACGGGTGCTATAATCACCAGAAGTTATTTTATTCATGTCAAGTCTGTCTCTGCCGTTTAGAATAATTTTCTAATGGATGCCAATTTCCACAATTGACCAAAAGGACCATTGAAAACAGGCGCAGTGGAGCATCAGGATCGGGAAACGTATGGCGCAGAAATTAGAAGACCGTGCGTTCTGCGCATAAACGACATCAACGGCGCAACAAGGAAGCAATCACTTACAACCCAACATTCCTATTGACTCTTTTTGTCCACGCCGAATTTGCCACATAGACAGACAAACCGAAAATGTCAGTCGCTATCACCAGCCTACTTGTTTGCATGACCCGGCCAAACAGCCCAACGAACTTCTGCATCTTCTTGATTTGAGAACTGGCGAAGAATTCATTTATCGCTAGGCCTTCTATTCGCAAATGCTACAGGCGAGCCCATACCTACTTATGGCTGCCGGTATCGCACACTTAACGTAGGTTTACGAATGAATTTTCTCACAACTTCATCGTCGCCAAGATCTCACACAATATAAAAGGACTTGATTTCCTTTTGAAATTTTGGCTCATTGTTGATCAACGACACCTCCACTGGATTTGAGCAAAGTTTTTGGTAACATGCCTCCGAGCGTTTGGAGTTACAGGTCGTTCAGCCAATCCCCGTGCATCATTCAGCAGAGATATGAGCAGCTCTTCGAGAACACAAGTCGCTTTTCGATCTCAGCAAGTCAGTGCTACGAGTCTCCGACACGATGCACCATATCGTCACAGAAGGACAACCTATTGCACTTAAGAAGCGACCACTTGCCACTGCTAAACTGAAAGCTGCCCAAGAGGAATTTTCAAGGCTGTCGGAAGAGGGAATTATCAGACCATCGAAAAGTTCATGGGCAGCGCTACTGCATTTAGTCTCCAAATGAAACGGATCGTACAGAGCCTCCGGAGATTATCGCAAGCTAAATTCAGTGACAAAATCTAATGCATATCCTATTCCCAATATTAACACCTTAATTGAAAAATACAACGGCAGCAATTTCTTCTCAGTGATTGACCTCAGACAAACCTACCACAACATCCCGGTACGCCAGAAGATATTGAAAAGACTGCGGTCATCACTCTATTTGGCCTTTTTTCAAAGATTCATGGACAACATACTTCGCGAAGACTCTGCTTATTGTATGTCATATCTCGATGAAATAATGGTATTCAGTCCAGACTTAGAATCTCATGCCAAGCATCCACGAAATGTCCACTCACGCTTATCCAACCACGGACTCAAGATCAACTGTGACAAGACGCAGATTGCAACTAAATCCGTGGATATCTTAGGGCATCTTATCACGCCACAAGGTACTCTACCCTTGCCGTCAAAGGCGAATTCAATTATGAATATCATGTCACCAAAGACTGTTAGCGAGTTGCAGAAAATTTTTGAAGTCCTAAACTACTATCGCAAGTTCCTTTCCGGCCTTTCAAGACACCTTTATGCTTTGTGAAGGCACTTGCGTAATCGAGAAAGACCTAGCAAGAATTCTATCATTATTTGGTCGTTCAAAGACGAGGAATTACTTCGACTCGCCATCAAATCGTTAGCAAATGCCACAATGCTAACGCATTCAGATTTTCAACGACCGTTTTTACTCACGACAGATGCTTCTGAATTCGCTATTGGAGCCACTTTGGAACAAGAGATCGACGAATTTCGGAAGCATATCAGTTTCTACTCCCGTACTCTCCAACCAGTAGAAACGAGATACGACATTTTCGAACGAGAACTCCTCGCCATCCACGACACAGTGCGTCATTTTATCAGCATCATTGGCAGTAGGAGATTTTTTGTTTTCACAGATCATGCACCTTTATTTAGCGTACTTCGAAACGCGACTTCAACTATCGCCAAGTACCGTTCCAGAGTGGAAAGACATCCTTCACGTCTAAGCGAATGGCAATTTGACATCTTTCATGTCAAGGGCGAACAAAACTTCATTGCAAATGTCCTTTCCAGGCCAGACGTCTCGCTACAACCACCTTCGCCGTCGCCATTCACTGTCAACTCCGTGACACTCAGTGAACCTGCACTAACGCCATCCCTCCTTCAAACGGAGCAGCGCGGTGACATTCACATTCAAAAATCAGTAGCATGTCAATCCATCAAGTACATATGTCCTCTCTGGGAAATCTTGCCAATTGTTTACTTCACGGATACGCAACCCAACAAGCCAAATCTGCCGACCAGCCTTCAGAGAAAGGTTTTCGACTCAATTCACTCAATTTCTCACCCAGGAAGCCAAGCGACTGTCCGACTTCTCACAGATCGTTTGTGGGATCACAGACTTAGGCAGAACGTTAAACGATGGGTCCCTGAGTGTGCTATTTGTCAGAAAAACAAGATCACACGGCACACTCGTTCTAAGTTGCAACATTTTCGGTCTACTTCTCGCCTAGCCATCGTCCACATCGACATAGTTCATCTGACAAAGATTCAAAGTTTCAGCTACCTTCTAACTATGATCGATAGATTTACACGGTGGCCTGCGGCATTACCTCTTGGCAACATTTCTGCAGACGAAGTAACTAACGGTTTTATCTCTGCATGGATATCCAATTATGGCGTTCCCAATGAGGTCATCACTGACAGAGGCACTTGCTTCTCATCTGATCGTTTCAAAACCACCTTGCAGTACATGGGATGCATCTTAAGCTAGACGACTGCCTACCATCCCCAAGCTAATGGCATGGTAGAGAGAATGCATAGGGAACTCAAAGAAGCTTTAGCATCCTCGTCCATTAATGACAACTGGGTCGATGCACTACCTTTAGTTCTGCTGGCCATGCGTTCCCGTACTCGTGAATCCATTAAAACGTCTGCGTCACAACTCTTGTATGGCATGGACTACGCCTGCCTAGTCAGCTCCCACGTCTACTACCGGCACAAGATGACCCACAAGACGAAGCTACCAGCCTTCGACTTCATTTCGGTAACATGTCCGAACAGCAGCCGAGACACACGCCTCGTCCAGTCTTCGTTCACCCACAGCTCCACAGCTGCAAGAGAGTACTCGTTGGCAACAATAATGCTGTTGCACCACTACAACCAAAGTATCGCGGTCCTTACCCGATTTTGCTCAGACAGCCAAAATACTCCATTATAATGCAAGGCGCTACACCGACATCAGTAAGCATAGACAGGTTGAAACCGTTTATCGAACCGCCTGATCCTGAGAGCATTCAACCGTCTACACACGTCTCAGGCTCCATCTGCCTACAAACTCAACCTAGCTATAGCTTGCTTTGCATAACGCGTAAATGATATTTTTAAACATTAATTTTTCGTTATTCTACGTATCAAAATTTTTTTTAATTTTAGGCGTATCACTTGCGCCCTATGTCACGCAACGTGACCTATGAATCCACAGGGTTCATTTTATTTTCTCGCACTCACTTGTCTCATGTGGTATAACCAGTTTTTCTACGCTAACAATTGTGTAGTATTTTTTCACAGTTCTTTAATATTATGCCATCTCTGAGGAAATGTTCGAGTACAATTTTATGCAGTTTCCTTTTGATTTTCATGTATATATTTTTACATTATAATGTATGGCTCCCACCTGAGCTCACACTGTCTATTTTAGTATGACCAGCTACTTAGAGCTAACGCCTTTGTGTAGCAACACTAAGTAGTTATCAGCTTTATATCATGGTACAGGCCACTTTAGAATAGAATAGAATAGAATACTTTTATTTGGATTCAAACCACACATGTTCCATCAAATAATAAAACTAGAAAATGTACAATATAAAAAGTTATCACATCACATATATATGTGAAATTAGTTGTACTGTACAATTTATCAGCATCAGAAAGATCAGCTGTAAACAGTGATAGATTCTTCATCAAAATTACAAAAAAAATTTAAGTTATAATTCGAGTATAACATTTGTAAAAAAGGGAACCATGGCTAATAATTGATTGTGTGCATTGTTGATTAACAAGATGATATAATGCATAACATTTCAGTTTTAATAATACAAAATTTGAAGATAGAATCTCAGGAGAAATTATGTTGCTGAAAAACAATTAATCCTGTCTTTTATTTAACCATGAGAAAGTATTATCATAATCAAATTAAAAATATCAGCAGGATTAAACACTTTTTCTAGTTCGGTAGATAAAAATTTAAAAGACATTTTAGTTGGAGGCGTTTCTCTAGGCCCTTTTGGCAATTGATTGTAAATTTTGTAAATTTTTGAAAAAGAGAATAGCTTGCCCGCAACATTCCCCACCAATGGTGGAGATATTGCAAAATGACCAGATCTAGTTCCAATTTCATGACTCTTTCTTATAGGATTCATGTAGGCACCAGACCACTGGTTCAAATGGAAAAAATTTATGCAATAGCACATTCTCCGAAACCATAAAGTATGCAGTGATACAAACTGTAATCTAGTGGCGTATATAGTGCAGGAGATAGGACTAATTTGTTTCACAACTTTTCTTTGTACAGCTTCTATCTTATTAGACAAACCCTTTGTTAAGGGATTCCAAGTAGCAGCAGCATATTCTAGTATCGGTCTAATCCATATTATAAACATTTTTAATTTTATTTCATGCGATATAATATTTCTATTTAATAATGCCCATCTATTCTTGGCACTGCCTACTATCCTTTCAATATGTCTCTCAGCAGAAGCCGTACAATGAATAGTTATACCTAAATTCTTAATTTCTTGCATAAGTTTGATCTCAAAAACATCATTAATCTCAGCATCATGAAAATAAACATAATTAAATTCTCATCTGTTACCTATTTTTAAAGCTCTCATCTTTTTACTGTTTATTCTCAGCCCTAGTGTTAACAAATATCTACTTAAATCATACAAATCTAGTGTCACATTATTTTTGGAGAATTCGACATTATTTGGATCAATTGGAAAGATTGTTTTCAAATCATCAGCAAATTTGCAAACTCGACCGTTAGGGATCTTAGTTTCCAAATGTGCAAATACAATTTTAAATAAAATTGGCCCCAAACTTTATCCCTGTGGAACTCCACTTGTTACCCTTTTCGATTTAGATATCAAATCATTTACTTGAATACTCATTCTTCGATTATATAAATAGTATTTAAGTAATCTAAAAATATTCGGATCAATATTCAATAAATTAATCGCATTCAAAATAGCATCAAAAGATATAGAGTCAAATGCTTTTGAGATATCTATGAATACAATTAATGCATCTAACTTTTTCTCATCTAATGTAATTACATATTTCCACATAGAGAGCATATTAGTAGTTGTCGACCTGTCTTTCGTAAAGCCATGTTGGCATATATCGAAATCAGACGGCAGCATACGTTCTAAATGATCAAGTATCAATCGTTCTATTATCTTCAAAAACGAAGGGATAATAGAGATTAATCTATAATCACTGGCACGCGTTGGCTTACTTACTTTTGGCAAAGGTTTAGCTACTATCGTTAGTATATCGATTGGTAATTTCCCATTCTTCAAAATTCTATTTATAAAATTGCAGAGCGCATTCATAAAATTTAAAGGTAATTGAAGTAGGTTATCAATCGATATACCAAGGTGATCTTTTTGTTTTTTTGATTTTATTTTTAACATTAATTCTATCAATGCATCACTGTCAATAACAAGTCCTAGATCCTGGTTTCCCGAAGGATCCGTTAGATCAATAAAATTGCTTTCCTTCTGCGGATTACATAACAAGTTGCCAAATACTTCATCCAATTCACAGAGAAATTCATAATCATTTTTACCCTCAGGTAATATAAGGTTTAATTTTTCCTTATATTTACCGTAGTCTGTGAGGAGTTTGTATCCTAGTCTAGGATTACTCTTGAGTTTGGCAAAAATAATACTCTCTGATCTGTGACGGATTATCAGCAGTGATGAATTAATTTCTCTATCGATCATATCTAACCTCATTTTTAATACTATTGATAAGACTACATTTCCTTATATTATCTCGTTTGATTCTTAGCTTACATAACTTCCTATTGAATCTCTTGGGTATAACATCCGTAAATGTAGATGCCCTTAACATATCAGATAATAACAATGAAACAGAAGAAACAAATTCGTCATTATTCATGATAAAAAACATTCATAATCAATTGATAAGCTTAATTCTCTAAAAAGATTCCAGTTGATTCTGGAACATTGCACGTGCGCATTTTCAAAATTAGGTTTCTGTGTTTTGCTACTCAAAAGGTTCCATTGTAAAATAATTTGTTTATGATCAAATTCTTTGAAGTAATATACAACATCATAACTGTGCGAGTTCAACGCTTCAACTTATAAATATACATGATCTAAGCATTCCGAATCTCTAGTTGGTTCCTTTATAATCTGCTTAAGATCATGATTAGAAAAAAGATTGATTATTTCATAGTCATGCACCTTATTAAAATCTCCTACCACAACAATATAACCATGGCAGTCGAAAATAGATTGAAAGGAATTGGTAAACATTTGATCATCATGTAAATTAGCATACGGCAGTCTGTAAACCGCGGTTAAAATCAGGTTATCTATTTGTATAGTTAAAAAATCAATGACAGTATTATATTCGCTAGTATGTAACACTGTTGCATTTAATATCGATTTGCTATAAATAAGTACTCCTCCACCTCTTTTATCCAGTGATCTGTCTTTCCTAAATAGATAATAATGAGGAATGTCAAATTCATAGTTTTCAATGTTCTTGTTCAGCCAGGTCTCAGATATAATTATAAAGTCAAAATTGTTACTTATTATAAAATCACACAGCAAAAAGGTTTTATTCTTAACACTTCTACAATTAGCATAAAATAAAGTATATGAACAACCCAAAGCATCTTTACAGTCTTCAATAGTTACTTGTTTAACTTTTATGGTTTCCTTATACTTCGTTTGTTGGGTACCGTAGCTATAGTTCGTAGCTGTCCGCTGTCCACAACATTCATTAATGAAACCCCGTTTTTTGCAATTTTAGAATCGATTGACACACCCTTTATTGTAACTTGTTCCGGATGACTTGATTTCTGATCTAAATTCTTCTTTACCCTTTTTGCCGCTGATAATTTTCTTTGCAGAAAAGTCTTGTCTCTGGAGATGAATATGTTGTGAAAGTTACGACATTCTTCTTTCTTTTTATTGATATCCTCCACTTGCTTGTTAGTCGGCCTCTTTGATAATTTTATCACAACCGGCCAACTTTCAATGCATATCTCAACTTCATCAGTTGCACAGAGACCATTCTACAAATATCATGACCACAACGTCGAGCACAAACTAGCGCCTTTGGTCGTAAACAAACACATTGACAGCGATCCAGCCTGCCAAGGTTTTAACTTAAACCTAACAACTTCAGTGGCAAACTACCTCGAAATCCTCACGCTGCGGCTCCCAAATCTTAAATTGCTTGCGTTATGACCGGCTACTACAGCTAACAATTTGTGTGGTAATTCCTAGTGGATATTTGGCATCATGTCATTGTTAAAGCAACCAATAAGCATACTTCAGCCCAGCATTTACGTAATTTTTTTATTTATAGCTTTGGGCAAAATAATAATGAGTTTCTTAACTTGGTTCGAACTCTGCCATATATTTCTTTTCAAGCCTCACCGAGAGGAATGATTCTTCTTCGCTTTTTCAGAGAGGAAAGTGATGTAATGACACAAAACAATTCCCCGACATATTGCGTAAATTAAATTCAATTCAATTTACGTAGAACCAATGAGAAAAAAGCGAAATTTGCCGTTAACCAATGACGTGCGAGCTTTCGATTTCTAGGCTATTTAAGCACAGTGAATTTACCACGCAAGTCAGTTGTCGCGTTTGCCTTCTGCTGTGCGTTATGTACGCGTGTTGCCTGCTATTGTCATCTACGCTGATTTTTAGCTTGCTTCACACACATTGGCAATGTCAGTCACGCCAATCTTGGTGCTGTACAATTACTGAGACGGAGCACATCTACAGTTGATCCTTTCAGTGAGCCAGTTACTGCAGAACTTCAACGAGATTACTCAGCTATTCACTCGCCAAGGATGTCAACGCCACAACAGAAGTAACAACAAACCAAGTCAACCAGAGCTGATCTCAAGTGTCTAGGAGAACTTCTTGTAACGACACAAATTAAATTCAATTTTATTTACGTTGTACCAATGAGAAAAAAGCGAAACTTGCCGTTTAACCAATAGTGTGCAAGTAGACATATATTACTATGGCATGCTATTTAAGCACGGCAATTTACCATGCAAGTCAGTTGTCGCATTTGCATTCTGCTTTGCGTTACGCGTGTGCGTTCTGTCGGCTATCAATACCTACGCTGGTGATTTTGATTTGTTTCACCAACAATTGGCTACATCCGTGACTCATCTTGTTGCGGTACAACCAGCGAGACGAGCCAATTAATTGCAGAACCTGAACGAAGTTTTCCACATCGTGATTACAACTCGACAACAGAAGGAACAACAGCCAGAGTCCACCCAAGGCTCTAGGACATCTTCACACTCTGAATAATTCAGGAGAACGCACGACCAGGCCCTGTTAAGGGCCCCCTATCATAACAATATCTATATTCAGAGCACCTTAACCGAGTTTGTAACGTCGTACGGCATTTATTTGAAGCCGGGGCGTTTACATTCTAGACTGCTACACTAACTGACCTTCACAGCATTTGCCAGAGAACGCAATACCGGCCCTAATAAGCGCCCTACAGTAGTACTAATTCAGCCATCCTTGACACCTAATTGACTTTGTAACGCTGTACGGCATTTGCTTGAAGCTGAAGCGTTTACATTTGCTATACTGATAAAAATTATATCTTAGCTTCTATTTAAATTTGTGAGATTTGCGTTTGCCAATTTTTTTGTTATGTAAAATACCTTTAATTATAGAATAAAACCTGACAGAATATTAATTTTTATAACATTGTTTGCTTTTACTTTGTGTCACATTTTTTTGTATAATTCTAGTTTTACGAAATATTTTTGATAATATACTTAGGCGTATTTATTTTAATCTGATTGAATTAGAATGTGGTGTATATCGTGATTAAATATGAGTGATGTATCTGCGTTGCTTACAAATTGCATTCTAGAGAAGTATTGTGGCAAAGCATCGCTTTTGGTTGTTGGTCATCTTCAACTTAAAGGGTCTTGTGGTCTGCTTGAATTAGGAAGGGCTACCAACAAAAATATTTCTCCTACAAATCTTGCGAAAACTCTTCTCTCTCTTATACACCTCGATGTTGTGTCAGCTTCTGCTACTGTTCCGGTTATTTATTCTCTTAAAAGAGAAACAGTCTTTAATCTTTCACGCCTGCCTATTTTTAGTGAACTAGTTCTTTACTATTATGGAAAATACGCGCAGGACATTATTAGTTATGTGTTTCTATGTGGCACAGTATTCGCCCATGATCTAATTTTTTATTTGTTTAGAAAGAATTGCAATGACAAAGGTTAACGCTTTCTGTTTCGAATTTTAATAGATAAATTTAATTCATTCATTGATAACTGTGTCGCAAATATGGAGACTTTGATAAAAACTGAAGTCCTTGTCGCCAGAATAAAGAACAGTCATTTTTCCGAATCAGATAAAAACAAATTCATTGCAGTTCAAGAGTTGGACAAAGAGCTGTTATTAGGTGAGCTTCACGAAATTTGAAGTTTTAGTAAAGTTACGCTCTTTAGTTAATTCAGAGAATTCTGTCATCACAAAGTGTAATTTTGGGCATGCTAAGGTGAGGCACTTTTCTTACATTTTCAGTTATTTAATAGAAGTTTATAATATTTCCAAAATTTCTACCATTGCTTTATTTATTTCAGAAAGATAGTAGTGCCGCTAACTACCTCATTTCGACAAACTTCTCAACATTAGAAGCCATTTGGAGAGATAAACTTCTAGCTGACCTCGCTAAAGAAAAGGTTGGAAAGGTAAACCTAAACAATTAACTAGTATTCAGTATTTTAACTTTACACTTTGAAGTAAAACGAATTACGACTAATTTTAGTATTAAGATGCAGTGTGCTACGATGGTGGGGGCTGTATACAGAAACAAGTCAGCTTATTTATATCTATCAGTAAAAGTCGGTACTACGTCGCATACCAACTATGTATTGAGCATAGGGAATATTACTGATTCCTTCTGAATAGTCACTGGTAAGCACGAAACGCATGCATACATAGGATTGTACCTTACGTTCTTGCAAATTTGGTGTATCCTTCTGTCCCTATCTAATCTTATTTGTTGCTAGATACCCAATACCTAATGCACGATTGTATATATGCTAGTTTTCCGCACTAGAAAATATATAAATTTATTTAGACGTTTGTATTAAAGCTGATTGACTTAAACAAATATTGTATATAAAAGTATTAAAATTATCTGTTGAACATTATTTGTTTAAATTCAGTTGAAACGTTAATTGAAGTTCATGATCAGTTTTAGTGTGCTGTTGTTCTATTTAGTGTTTAGTTGATATTTGTATGCATCTGGCTACATTCTTATTCCTTGAATGCACTTTAATGATACTTTCTATGCTGACCAATTCTGTCATTTTTCTTATTGATTGATCAACGCTTATTTTTAACTATATATTCAAGTTCGCGAGTATTATTAATTTATATTATCATCATGCCTTATCATAATGCTGATTTGGCCATAATGGTGTTGTGTAGAGATTTATTTTAGCTCATTTCTGTGAATTATCTTGATAAACCATTCGCACTAGGATTGGGCGACCTAGTGTTCTTTTACAGTCCAAATATGACCATGAACGACTTATTGATTCATATGGAAGTAGCCGAGGAAAAATTACATTAATTGAGATATGTTTCAGGATCAAATGGTTGTGTAGACAAAGTGATGATTGTTCATCGTCATCCTGTGAGTATCTTTTCCGTGCATTGTTAAAATAATTTATTAAACTTTTATTTTGTATATCATGGGTGCTAATCTTAAGCAGAATGATATTAAGGGGATAATTGAAGAGTTAGTAAGATTCAATTAAGAGGACTCCACTTACCAGCATGGAATCTCATTTTCAGCATATTATTTTATTGCACTAGACCTGTTCGGCGTTTTAATACTGAGTAATATTCATTGATCCTAATAAATAATCGTTAGATGGTACGAGTGAAGCCTCTTTAAGGCAATCACATTGACATTTCATTGCCTCTTGCGTTGTGAAAGAGATTGTATAATTGCTCGTTATATATTAAATCCAAATTTTGTCCACAATTAATACTTTTTATCCGTTTCTAATTTAATTTTGCTAACTCTCAATTATTTACTGTAGTCAGTATTTTGCTCTCTCAACGCCGGGATGCCACTCGTAATTACTTCATTTAGGAAAGTACGTGTAAAAATAGGTCTGACATGTGAATTTAGGAAATGACAGTTATTACTTTAGTTTCTCCTGAATGACTTACACGTGCCGGTAATTTCATGCAACAGATTATTTCTCAGTCTTAAGCAAACGCTCACAAACATACACACAAACACACAGACGTGGCATACCCGTATCTAGTGAATAGTCAGGTGTTGCTAAATCGCTGTAATTTCACTGGGCTGAGTGTACACGTGCAGTAATTTATTGCTCCTCAATCAAAAACAAATGAAAACACATACACACATGCATGTCGTTTGCTTATCTAGTGAGTCCTCAGTATTTGTTATTAAATCACTGTAATCTCGTTTCGAAAAGTGTCCACATGCAGACAATTGCACAAACAAATTTGACATACACTTACATAGTAAAAAAACAAGTTATGTTTAAGAGATATAACAAAAAGTATAAATAGGGCAGTTTAAACTACAATTTTCAATTTGAAATATTGATTGAAAATTGTGTGTGTGATGTGCTTTCCATTGGAAAAGGTCTCCATATTCGGAGGCCGAAACATTTGGCAAAATCAGGTAGATGGCGGATGCAAATAACTCGGAATGCAAAACGAGAAACAGGTAAATAAACTATTCCCTATCGTGCAACATGTTTCTTTTAAAACACTGATGAGTATCTAAAAGAAAGAAATTATCTCTTGATTTAGTAAATGACTTCAATGATATGCCACTCAACACAACTAAATTATATAATCTCCTGTACAGTTGCGTTTCGTGCTTACTGGCGATTCATCAGTAGGAGCCGGTACTGCGCCCTATAACTCTATATATGCTTAAAGTATGCTTATGTTCAAAATTGATAATTACAACTATTTCTAAATTCCTGTTACTTCAGCAAATCCATACGCTTTGGCTTTGATCGGTATCAATTATCTTTTTTATTGTAATCATGATTTACTTCACTTAAATATCTAACAATTAGTTAATCTGTGTTGCGGAGAATTTATATATATATATATTAGGTGTTGCGCAACTTGTATCAAATAAATTAAGATATGTCCAGAAGGATGAACCAAATCAGCATGAATCTAATGTGCACATTCGTTTCTTGTTTAATGGCGACTCATCAGTGAGAGCTTGTATTGCGCTCTATACTAACTATATATTTAGTCAAGCGATTTTGGACAGTTGGACGATACAGTCTCCTATATGAATTCTGCAAATCAGGTTTGCGAGCTTGAAGTATCCAGCAATCCAATTTTATTTAACCAGATGTCTATCAACATAGTAGGACTACCGTCCGTCACACGTACTAACGCGTTTCGACCATCCTTGATTATCGTCAAGTACTGACTGGTGAGGATCAAACAACAGTATATATATATATATATATATATATATATATATATATGTCTATCAAAGCAGTTGTCCATTTAATTTCATATAATGCCTTCGGCAATTCAACTTCAGAGAAAACTCACTATGTATAGTATGCACCATACGTGTAAAGGTTCCTAATACAACGGTTTCGGAGATGGGCTGAATTTCACCGAAATTGAAGATAAAAAGAATTCTGACAACCTGCTACTCCAGCAGTCTTATGCTTTGACCTCGATCGACATGGAAATTCCGGCCTGACTACCTGCGGGCATAAGCTAGTCAGCCCGATAATGGTATCTTTAAAATTGCCGGGTCTAAAATGGACACAACCATCATCCCGTTTCATGTGAAGCCTCGAGTTTGGTCTAACGGCGCAGTAACTTTTATTGTTCAATGTGTATGGACGTGCCAGATGCAAAGGACAAGTTTCGGCTGCTGAAGAAAACTTTGGCCACTGGCATTTTGGCAGAAAGTGCTAATCAGCCTTGATTGGCAGTCTATCTAGGAGAAGGAAAACTCCGAATGCAAACCATCCTCACTTGGAATGGGCGACCCAGTATTCTTTTACAGTCTACATATAACAATGAAAAATACGAATTAAAATTTTTTAAATGTTTATGACTTGATACAGTTAAATCCGCCAGAAAGCTGCATTGCTGTTGTTACTTTGCCCTAATGATATAATAGTGTTGTGTAGATGTTTTGTTTGCCACAATTCTGTGAGTTATCTTGATAAATATACTCATAGTAACTAGGATCTCTTTCTCTCTCTCTCTCTCTCTCTCTCTCTCTCACGTAAATCTCACTAATAATGCGTCGTAATTATTATTTTTGTCGTTTATTATTTATATTTTTTCCGCTTCATATGGTTATATGGCAGTGAAACATTAGTCACTTTTGGCTTTGTATGGCTGTGCATGATGATGATGATGATGATGATATCAGGCAATATATGTTCTGGTAGTCACGACATCATTCAGCTAAAAATAATAAAAAAAGGTTATATATCCTGTGACGGAGAAGTAATATATATGCAATCATGTATTAGTTATTGTGTACTTTGAAACAGATTAGTGCAAATTATCTTTCTTGGTGTAGCAGGTGTTCCTAATTGGTTGTTAATTTCAATTTTGGTTAAATACAGCCTTTTACACATACCAGTGTTGTTACCCTTTACATACTTTATGTATATTATGGTTATTGGTTTGGCTTTGAATTTGCCTTATTTAAAACAATATGAAATTAATTCAATTACTGCTTTAATACATATTCGTATAAGATATCGTATCTTACATTTGCCCAACATTTATGGACCAAATATATATTGGTTATTGGGTGTAGCACCGCATTCTACTGAGGAGTCGCCAGTAAACACGAAATGCATGTGTACAAATATTATATACATTTATTATATTTATTGTTCAAGTTGAATTTGATATATCCTTCTGGTTCTATTCTAGCTTATTTTTTACTAGTTGCGCAATACCGAATACAAAATTATGTTTGTGTTAGTTCTTCCCATCAAACAATCTATAGCTATTATATATTTAATTGAATGATGTTATATCGATCAATGTATGAGATTATGGATTATCTGGAATAATTTGTCTTCATAATTGGTTGTAATTCTTTATTTTCAAGAAATTCATCATATCTCAAAACAATTGTGGAAGTACCAATTAAAAGCTGGGTGTCTCAAATGCCATTGTTTTGGTACCATTTAATGACTTGGAATATATTTAATATAGCGAGTTTATTTTAAAGTCGCATTGGCGAAGAATATGAGGTCAAGCTCCGTACTGCTTGAATACACATACGTACAGAATATTGTATCCTCCAATTTTCGCACATTTATTGACCAAATATATAGTAGATATTGGGCGTAGTACCGGCTCTTGTTGATGAGTCGCCAGTAATCATGGAACATGAGAGTACTACTTTCTTCAGTTTGATTGCGCTATATCCCTCTATTCTTATTTGAATGATATTTTTTTAAGTACGCAATACATAATATACAATTACAAATATATTTATTCTCAATAACAAAGAATATGTAACTATTTTAGACTTCATCCATACCAAGTAGGAATGAGCGTTCGCCCAAATAACAAATAGTTCTTCCTTTAGGAGCTCTTTGTTCGACCGAATTATTTCTCTGTTTATGCATGCATGCTTTGTTGTTTTCAAATGTTTACTCGTGAAGTCTAATTTTTTTCAAATTTAGCTCTAGGGCTCAGCAGCATTTTTGAAAACTAAGAGATGTTCAATGTTTATTTTGTTGCTATTGTCTAGTAATTATTTGTTTTCTCTTTAAGTTAAAACGGTTTGTTGAGTAGATATGTGTTGTTTAAACGTCAGGTTTGATTACGAGTAGAAGTAATAATATCTGTTATCAATATTTTGATTTGATAACTAAATTGTCGCTTAACTTCCATTAACGTAGTAGAAACTTGGTATGCCAATATAAATTAACAACAAAATAGCAATCTATAAGAGTTTACAAATTCTTATGCTTCACTGTCATCCAATATTGGATATTCGGTATTACGCAATGGGATGTAGCCATGGGAGTCACCGGTCTGGAGACCGGCGCACCATAGTTGGTCGAACTTATAACGGCATCGTGAATTTTATCGCTACGATACAGTGAAGTTAACTTTGTCTTAATTTTGCGGTGATGAAGTGATAGCAATCGTGTCAATCGCATTAGGCAAATTTCGGCTCATGCAGCAAACCAGCTGCAAGCAAATGGTACATGCCAGTTCTAAGTGGCAGATTGTCTTAGGTAAGGATAACTCTGAAAATAAATCATCCATGTTGGCCAGGAATAGGCGATCTTGTCTTATTTTACAGCCTACACATTAGTATAAAGCATCATTAGTAAAGCATCATTTTACAAATAATGAGGACTTACTGTTCATGATGAGAAGAAAATGCCAACTTATCAACTTCAGTCCCCTCATTCCAACTGGGAGTAGCAAACCTAGTTTTCCTTCCAATATACATAATATCGTGAATCAATTTTATGTGGTGCTCTGATGATGGTTATAGAAGTTACTGACTCGCCAATACATGACAATGACTCTAGTTTTAGTATGTCGTGCGGCTGATTAAATTTTAGTTCCTGTTTTTGCCTCAAGTCCACAAACTTGAATTTATCAATAATGTGGCATGTCCTTGCAGTTAACGAGGACGTATCTAGCGCCTGGTCGGTACAAACTTTGTCGCATTTGGTAAGTTGGAAGGCGTACGTTGTAAATTTGAAAATCAAGGTTAATTGGGATAACCTTTCCTTAAAATGCTATGTTTAATCTAATAACTATTAAGTTATGATCGGAAATTTATTTTAATTTGGCATTTTCACAATTGCGATATCCATTTGTAGATCGCTGGTGATATTTTATCTCGGTTTCTTTGTGTGGCAACTGCAGCTGGAAGACAAACAACGATTGATTCTGTAGCCTGTGGAACTGTCACTCGTACAGAGGTAAGCTGTTTTTGCTGATACAGCTTCCACGACTTTGTGTACATTGGTGTGAACTCACGCTGTGACTTTCGAAGGCTATAGCAAATTCGGATTCAACAACAGACTGGCCATAACTAGTTGTTCGGATAGAGTTATCATAAAGGTAGTAGGTGTTTTATAGTTGAAGTTATCTCTCTTATAAAGAGTAATAAGCACGCCCCGTTCAGTTTCGTCGTCAGCTGCGGAGAATTAGCTGTATTAAATTCACAGAAAGCAAGAATAATGTTGATGGCGAATAATGACCATCTCCTTAGTGTCATAGCTTACTTCTAGGCTTCATTCTTTAGATGGGTGTCCTACAGTGCCCCAAATGAAGATGCCAGTTCTATTCTTTCGTGTGGATATAAGCTCAACCTATTCTTTCTGTGTGAAATTCTCATAGACTTGTGTTTATAAGAATCATCATCACCGACAGCAATGAAAAGGTCTGGAATAGGGAAAGCTTCACCGGCATCTAGCTTTGAGATAATTAGTGTTTGGACAAAATTTAATTTTTTAAATTATTCAAAATTTTAAAAAAATAATTTGAGCCAGGCAAATATTACGAACGGAGAGTGTTTTATTAATGAGAGAAACTAATTCAAATGGACATACCTACCCAGAAAACATTGAAATGTGTCAACATAGACCTCTATATGCACCGTTATGACCAAGTGAGCTTTAAGGCATGGTGGCGTCGGCAGTACAGCTTCCTTGCTGTTTAAATTGTATTGCTTCATAAAGAACGACACGAACATTGCAGCTAATTCTGACCTACTAAAAATAGAGTTAATATGATTCTACTAGAAATTTGCAACATCGCCACTAAACTCGGTTATATGTCATATCGCGCAGCGTTTTCAATCAAGACATATAATACACAGGTTGACTCAATCCTGTAGTTGATTCTAGCGAACTATACCATGATCCGATCTGTCCACTTCAGTTCTTACGCCAGTCTGGCTGAGAATATAATGCACTACTGGGCAATCAAATTGAAGGCATATGGAAACGTGACCGATGGATGGTCAATGCCTGGTGTTATAGGCTTTAAATAAGCTTTATTTTATTTAGATTCCCGGAACATGTGAGTGCATATCTACACCGGATAAGTGCATGATTCGACTCGACAAGTTTTCAAAACGAACGACGGTCATAAATATCACACTGTAGAACCTGAACTATGCATAGCGGTGTCTATATTCGTTTACAGTCATTACGAGTATTCATCGTCAATGCCTGGTGTTATAGGCTGTAAATAAGCTTTGTTCTATTTAGATTCCCGGAACATGTGAGTGCATATCTACACCGGATAAGTGCATGATTCGACTCGACAAGTTTTCAAAACGAACGACGGTCATAAATATCACACTGTAGAACCTGAACTATGCATAGCGGTGTCTATATTCGTTTACAGTCATTACGAGTATTCATCGTCAATGCCTGGTGTTATAGGCTGTAAATAAGCTTTGTTCTATTTAGATTCCCGGAACATGTGAGTGCATATCTACACCGGATAAGTGCATGATTCGACTCGACAAGTTTTTAAAACGAACGACGGTCATAAATATCACACTGTAGAACCTGAACTATGCATAGCGGTGTCTATATTCGTTTACAGTCATTACGAGTATTCATCGTCAATGCCTGGTGTTATAGGCTGTAAATAAGCTTTGTTCTATTTAGATTCCCGGAACATGTGAGTGCATATCTACACCGGATAAGTGCATGATTCGACTCGACAAGTTTTCAAAACGAACGACGGTCATAAATGCCACACACTGTAGAACCTGAACTATGCATAGCGGGGTCTATATTCGTTTATAGTCATTACGAATTTTCATCGTCAATGCCTGGTGGTATCGGCTTTAAATAAGCTTTGTTTTATTTAGATTCCCGGATTGTGTGAGTGCATATCTACACCGTATAAGTGCATGATTCGACTCGACAAGTTTTTCAAAACGAAAGACGGTCATAAATGCAATCGCGCCATCTAGAAACGATCTCTATATTGTCTTTTTTATGTTCACTTTGTGATTCATGTATATCCTGCTATTACTTTTTTTACTATTATTTCTATTGCTGCTACATTTATTATTACTAATACTGCTACTACTACAAATTCTATTAATACTGCTTATCCTACTAAGAGGCATTCCATGAGTATAATAGTATTTTGCTTCAATGTCGCATTACAATGCAGTTTATAGATATTAATATATTCCTTAAAAGGAATTGACTTTTGCAAAGGGATGTCATCGTTCGAGCTGATCCCACAACTTTACTTTCCGGGACAATTGATTGCATTCGTAATTCGGTAAAATCTTGTTTCCCTTGCATTTAGATTTGAAAAGCTTGTTTTTTTAATTGATTAATGTGTTCTCACTGGTTCTGTGACTCTGAAGCTGTCCTTGCATTGCTTGTCCGGAAATGTTTGTGAATAAGGACTTTCCGAATGTTCGTGTCTTTATTTCCAGTCCCATCTTCAGGGTTGACACCATACTCACATTTGCCACAAGTTGTTTTCTCCGTAAGTATGGTTGCAACTCTGAAGTGAAGTTCCGAAAATACGAAAACACTTTATTCCAAATCATTTTTGGACAAGCAGTGTAAGGCCGGTTTCAGAATTATGGGACCAATGAGAACCAATCAATAAATTTTTAAAAAACAAGCTATGTACCTGGAAATGTAACGGAATCAATATTTTACCGACCTAGGAGTGCTATCAATTGTCTCGCAACAGTTTATGGATATGTTTAGATGTAATTTAATGCTATGTTGTTCATTCCCAGTTTGAGGTGAGACTGCTCGACCGGTATCCCTTTATTGACTCGCCTGGTATGATAAACTCGAACAGCTCCGAAGCACCACTTGTAGCGCACAGTGAGTAAGGTAATCCCACTGAACATCAAATAAAAAGCAAGGTTCAATCTCCAACGATATAAATTAATTATAAATGATATAAAATTTTTAAATATAAGGATTTTTTGTGATGTATTCTATCATGCTCTATTTGTTTTTATGCTGAAAATATTATTCTAGCTGATAAAAAGTATGCACAACTTGCCGGAATTTTTCGATTCCTATTTGGCAATGCTACAAAAAGATAACGTAAGTTAATCTGAAATATTAATAGTTTTTTTTTAAATGTCAAATTTGTATATACTTTTGGTTGATATCTCTAAAAACATAGATTTCCTTGCTTTTTCATCATCATCACACACACCAATACAAAAGTCATTAGTAACTAATGTTTCACTGCCATATAACCATAAGGAAAATAAAAAAAATAAGAAAATTTAAAAAATGGTTATAATGACATATATAATAATTTAGGGAAACAAATTATTAAATAGCTTTATGTGGGTAAGGACCTAGTCACTATGAGTATGTTTATCTAGATAGCTCCGCAGCAAATTCTGGCCAGTATATGATGAGATTCTAATAAGGACAAAACCTGTCTACTGGATGAATTACCTTTTCTATACTATACAATTCTTCGTTTATACTGACAAACGTATGTACTTAAAGGGTCAGGTGTTTATATCAAGATCGAAAACTTCATTATAGTAACCAATATTCGTTGAATTATATTTCTAGATGGATTTATGAGGGGAGGACCTAGTTACTATGAGTATATTTGTTTCGATAACTCACAAAAGTGAAGTAACCAGGACCTCTATACAACACAACTATGACCAAGTCAACATTAAGGCATGGTAACATCGGCAATGGAGCTTCCTTGGAGTTTTCACTGTATTAGGTCATGAACATGTTTACTTATATTTGAGCTTTTTACATACTAGCGAAGTATATCCGTATGATTTTATTTTACCAATCTTCAATGTATAAATATGCATGAATATATTTGAAAATCCATATTTATGTAATATTAAACATTGGTATAGATTAAACACATTTCAGTTATTTGCAACGTGTGTTCTGTAATGCAAATGCTCACTGACTGATTTTTCTGTCAGTTAATTTTGTAACGCGTGCTCATCATCATACTATGCTGCGTCACTGAGGATGAACTATGAAAAATATTCAAAGTTATGCGTTTGCATAAATAAACACAATGTCATTTGTTCCTGGTTGGGGTGGTTTAAAATGTAAATTAATATTCCTTATCCGCCCAGATAGTTTGCTTGTAATGCGTTATTTACCAAATTTGCATTCAACATCCAAAATTCGCCACCCTCGCGCCTGACAAATTTGTGGTTCCAACGAGATGGGATGACTGAGTCCTCATATTGCATAAGGGTTCATACTTCCGTTAGGTTCGACAATTCCGTTTGATTATCTTTTCTTCCCAAGTTCTGTGTCGGAGATTAACTATTTCATTTTGTCATTTGGACTTTTAATGTGTTCTTCCTTTTTTTGATGAATCATAGACAAATCTTACTCTAACGTAATCCTATTTTTTGGGTCTTTAATTTTATTTAATCTTTGTTTTTTTTGCTTTTATTGGTTTGCAATTTCCTCTTATTCGAGGCAATGTTATTGTTAGTTCTGTTCACTGCTTGATAAGTTATTTTATTAGGAATGACTTTTTATTGCGAAGCTGGGTTTATCAAAACTACAATGCGGGATTGTTCCGAGTTCATTATTTTTCTGAAAATATTTATGCTACCTTGGTCGATATTATTTCCTAATCCACTGTTCGTCACATCAAACTAATTAAGCAAGTATTATGTTTTCCTTAGCCAGTTATTCAATATTCCTGACTCGTTAGTCTAATAATGGTTAACTGACACTGCCTTAGATGGGCGCTCGTCGTGTAAGTGTGATACTTTTAACTAATGTGTAATATTGTGTTAAATTAAAGTGGCAAAATTTAGTTGCGCAGTGTGATCATCATATTTCACGCGTCCCAGATTTTCTATCGTAGGTGGTCGATTTGCTCTCTCGGTTCCGCAATAATCTGATTGATCCTCATTTCCAAGTATGTGTTGATTTCGGCTTCGAGGTGTCACTCTGAAGACGTCAACACTATTCGTACTAACTGCTGGCAATGAAATTCGCGCTAACCTTGACTGCTTAACGATTCGGTACTTCATTTACAGTACCATCTTCAAAAATCTAATAACACACAATTCACTGAATAGAATACCCGAAATTAACGCTTATTTGTAAATAAATTTTAATTTACTCTTTACATGTGCTTGAATGTGTATACCTACAAATTTCTCACAATATCCTCATATTTTGGAGTGCGCCCAATCAGTGTATGTAGAGGAGAACACAAAACTGCATGCATGTGTGAACATGTTACTAGTTCTGATCGTGCCTGGCATGCAATAAAGAAATGACAAAATTATTTAGAATGACTGTATACGTTCAGTTATATGTTGTCGTAGCCTGCTGGCTTAAACTTTCGTATAATAAATTGTAAAGTCCAATTACTGATGAGTCGCCATTAAACACGAAACGAATGTGCACATGGGCGTTCATGTTCCTTATTTCATAATGAAGAAAGAATTTTTAAACAAATTATGGCTATCCCATTGTCTATTTCGTTAGCAAAAATCGTTTTAACGCACAGACAATGAATATTTTATTCTATATCTTAATTATTATGTGGAATATTTCTTAAAGCTGGAACGAAATTTAAGACCCAAATTTCATGTTGGTTGATAGATTGCTTATGTGGATTCACGGTGAGTAAGATACGGTAAACTACTAAAATTTTATTTTTAGGTAGAATGAGAAATCGCATGAGTATTCGTATCTGAATTATAACGTTTATTGAAATGTGTAAGTTTTTAAGAAAGATACTTATTTTGGTATCTTTAATTTACAAGATCATCAATACCGAATGAAAATGGTTGTTTTACAGTCAAGGACAGGTAGAAGCACTAGATTCACAAACATAAAAAGACCACAAGAGAAAATTGATCAGACTTCAAGTAACTTTCAGTGATATGAGTTTTAATTTAATAGGACCAACAACAAAGATTTAATTCTAAGTTAAAGTACGTAAAGGCAGACAGCGAATGGCACCCGTGTTGGTCAGTTAAATATCGGATTTCAAAACATTTATTTTAATCAAGATGCGAGCTTTATATCTAAACCGTTATGTATATATATATTCCTAGTAGACCTTTTTCGTCATTATTAAGAATGCATCACGTACGGTCCTGAATTTTCTGCGGACAGGATTCGAACATGTGCTTGTCTGTTTCGGAATATGTTCCTTTAACCAATGATCCTCCATGAACAGTGCCTGAAGAGTTCCCGTAAGGACGAAATAGGTCTACTGGATGAATTGTCTTTTCTATACTATTCAATACTTAATTTATACTGACAAATATTTGTACATATTGAGTAATGTTTTTATATCCAGATCGCCACCTTGATTAAATTAATTATGTTCAAGTTCAGTGAATTGATTTTGCACTTTATTCTGTTGAGACCGGGCATAAGATATACTTCCGTAGTTTACGACGCATATCCATTTGCAATTGCCTTTTAACTACAAGTTTTATAATAAAATGTATAGCAGTTAAATCGGGTTTAAATATAATGAGTGAAACAGCTGTGGGTGTTAATTCAAGCTCCTTTTAGGCAGCGACGTCTGAATGATTCCAAATCGGATACTAGCCTCAGCAAGATAATAATGTTGGTTTATAATTAATAAATAAATAACTATAAAATTACTTTCGAGTCATAAACTGTAGGATTACATGCTCCTCCATATGCCTTGATTTCCAGTAACACTTATTTATAAACTCTATATTAGTTAGAAGTATGTACTATATGTTGCGAACCTAGTAACAAATTAGTTCAGATGTGACTAGAAGGAAAAACCAAAGACAGTATGAACGGAAAGTATTATCTCATGCACATTCGTTTCGTGCTTACTGGCAACTCATAAGTAGAATCCGGTATTACGCCCTTTAACCACTATATACTTGGGTGAGAAATGTGGAACAATAGGACGATACATTCCTCACCCAAGTATATAGTGGTTAAAGGGCGTAATACCGGCTCCTACTGATGAGTCGCCAGTAAGAACGAAACGAATGTGCATGAGATTATACTTTCCGTTCATGCTGTCTTTGGTTTATCCTTCTGGTCACAACTGAACTAATTTGTTACTAGGCTCGCAACACGTAATACATACTTGCATATATATTAGTTCTCCGCAAGAAACAGTCGTTAACTGTCTATTATAGTTATCCTTTTTCACTTTAGGCCCAAAATTTGGAGTTTGATGTTTGCATTGACAGATTAACTAAGTAAAGACAATTAGAAAGATGATTCTTTTAGTAATATTCAACAGAATCGCAGAGTTTCCAAACAAGAACTGATGCGCACGTGGACTCCGTCCTGAAATAATGCCATACTTAAAACGTGACTGAGACTTATTTGTTTGTCTAATGAGAAACACTTGTTGGCCGTTCCAGAAATACTTCTACTGTTGTCAATGTTTCTGATTTGTTGTTGGTGACCTATATATACTAAGTTTATCAAACAACGATGTTAGAATGTCTATAATCTTCAAATCCCGAGGGCGATTTCACACTGGAGTATGATAAAAATGCACGTACTGGTAAGGACATAATGAAATATTCACGTTTCTTCATAAACGGCAAAGGTTGTAGACAGTTACTCAAGTTATTGCGATTCTCATACTCATATTGCCTGAGTTATTGATACAACTACCTACATTTAAATCAAGTTTGCGAGCTTGAAAGAAACACCAATCCCATTGTATTTAGCCAGTCGTCGAACAACATAACAAAACTACCGCGAGTCGCAAGGCACTGACACGTTTAGACCTTCCATGATCATCATCAGAGTACGATGGCAAACTGACTAGCGAGGATCAAACCGCATTTCATATATTTTGAAAGCAAAATGATCCTCGCTAGTCAGTTTGCCGTCGTACTCTGATGATGATCATGGAAGCTCGAAACGCGTCAGTGCGTTGCGACTGGCGGTAGTTTTATTATGTTGTTCGACGACTGGTTAAATACAATGGGATTAGTGTTTACTTCAAGCTCGCAAACTTGATTTAAATAATTGTTACCACCATCCGCGAAATCAATTATTGTTTAAATTGTATTACCTACATTTAATCCTGTCTACTTTGTCAAAATCGTCATTTTGCAGCCTCATAGTTGTTGTGTTGTACTTGTCATGGTTATATGTGGACTGTAAAAGAACACTAGGTCGCCCATTCCTAGTGATGGTTTTTATTCGGAGTTTTCCTTCTCCTAGATAGTCTGCCAACCAAGGCTGAAGAGCACTATCTGCCCAGATGCCAGTGGCCAGAATTTCCTTCGGCAGCCGAAACTTGCCCATCACATCTAGAACGCTTGCTCTCATTCCGTCACTACACATAACAAAAAGTTACAGTGCAGTTAGACCAAATTCCTGGCTTCACATGAAACGGAATGATGGCTGTCCCTTTATGGCTCGGCGAGGCTCATGCTACCAATCCCGGGTCGACTAGCTTGGGCCTGCCGCTCGTCAAGCCGGAATTTCTATGGCTACGGGCCATAGTTGTTGTGAGCTGTTGGTGATCTTGTAGAAGCATCTTAAATTTAATGGTCTCGAATTTCATTTAAAAAGATGGAACAACGACCGCTAATCTATTCAGTGTGGCCTACACAGAATATCGACTTTTAAATATTAAAAAATATCGTGTGCTAGTTCGAAATACCACTTTGGAGAACTTCGACACCTGATTCCTGAATCAAGGTAGAGTAAAGTAATAATGATATCTGCTACAAAATTAAACAAAATTGTGTTATGCGTATATATTTGATGGGCACCACTTATAATAGTTAAGCTGTCTGATAGTACATAGTAGAATCATTCGGGAGTTGACTTGTCTGAGAGGAGAAAATTATAATATTTTCCTATTGAGTTAGAAACCGACTCGAAGCAATATCTAATAGAACAAGAATTAATTATTTTTTTAGCAACGGGCCGCTTAAATATAGGGCATTTATAAATCAGTCAATAATTTTTAAAATCCATGTTTAATACAGATATACTAATCTCCAGTTACCTTGTGTATGTGTATAGTGTATGGGAAACCTAGATACCATGTACCGACTCAGCAAAATTAATGTACGCGTACTTATTTGGCAACAATAAGGTTGGTATCAGGTACTGACACCACAGCCATAGTTTCACAAAGATCCGATTGATCACAATTTCCATTTCCTTTTTGTCTTCGATCGGGCTGCGTTTGTATTCGTCCAAATGGAAATGCGGTTCTATTACATCTTTGCTTACTGGCTATATATATATATATATATATATATATATAGTGAGTTAACTTTAAAGTCGCATTGTCGAATACTTTATATGAAGTTAGCTTTACTACTGCAGGTTTACATATTCGTATAGGAGATTGTACCGTCCAATTTTCCCACATTCCTCCTTAGAATATTTACTGTGGATAGAACTTAATACCGGATCTTGCTGATCAGTTACCAGTAAGCACGGAACAAATGTGCACATATGACTAAACTTTCCGTTCATCATGATTTTGTTTTTCCTTATAGTCATATTTAAACTAATTTGTTACTAGGTGCGCAACAACTAATACATAATTGCATATATATTAGTTCTCCGCAACAAAAACCTAACTGTTATATATTTAGTTTTAGGTAATTTTTGAATGATGATCTTCTTATATATTTAATTTACCGATGTCATGATTACCGCGAAAAGTGATTACTGATTTAGATACAAGAGAACTTAACTAAATAAACCAATAAGTAGATAAATAAGCATAACAATAATATAATTTCGAAATTATTAGGCTTGTGTGCACAAAGCGTAACTATTAAAAATTATATTAATAATAAGCCAATAATGAGATAAATATGCTGAAATACCAAACGAATAAGTTTTCACAAAATAAATATGTGATCAATGAAAGCTAAACCTATTGTTAGCCCTAGGAAAGGTGAATTAATCGTTTACTATTTCCAATTATGTACATTGTGTGCGAGACAATTTATGGGGGAGACGCATATCTTATTTTCCATGCATTGTATGCCCACTGGTTTGAACCTCGTTGGTCAGTCTGCGGTCGCACTAATGATGTCCATGGTAGTTCGGGACGCGTTTATGCGATTGGTTAAATACAATGTGATTTGTTTTCATGCAAGCTTGATTTTAACCATCTATTTCAGTCGTATAATCAATGATTGTTTCTGTGTGAAACAGATTCTTGTGGCAAAAGATTCTGCAACCAAGAGTACCAGTGCTGTAGTTACGAGACTTCTCAATGTGCGTTCAGCATATCTGATTTTCCGTATCTTCTTTTTGTATTCTTGTTTAATCCGTGCTGATTAGTTTTCCTTCTTACAATGATGATGTTCATTTTAGATCGAAACGCCTAAGAACGTGTGATTAGTTAAATAAAATGGAATGGTTGCTTATCTCTTGTTTTCATACTTAATTTAGGAAAGTTTTCTTTAATTTGAATCGAATTCGTATAAGTTTCGATTTATACTAAAGTATAAAACTCTATTAATTTCTTGCTCTGTTACGTTTTTCATACAACCATTATATTAGTAATATCATTTCGAGAACAGATCTCAATCGGTTTCCTAGCTATTATGGTAATTTTTCAAGATCGGGTACCGGTCTTTTTTTCCATAGCCGTACTAATTAACAATACTGCCTGGCAAGTTGAGATTTATAATTCCCATACATGTCGTGGTGTGTACACATGTGTGTAGATTAATTGGGCTCATTTTCTCACCTCTATACTTACGATTGAAATCTACGGTCGAAATTGATTTCAAACATGAATTGGCTTCTTAATAGATTAGTGTGTTCAACTTCTCTATAATTTAACTACCAGGAGTGATTACTCAATTCTAAATTATTTCTCTATGGATGGACCCAAATTTATCACCACGATCCAAAGTGCCTTAAATGCAAGTTTGGTTTGAAAGTTATATTTTTTAAATGTTTTTCAAAATAGTGCATACATATATTGGCAACAGGATCGGACTATAAGTTTCCGATCTTAAGCTATATGATTTGATCATATATTGCATTCCTTAAAGGGAAGTTGGTTGGTCTCATAATCATAATTCATTCTTCACTAATGCTTTTGAAATTTCCAGATGTTTTTCTAAAATCATCAATAAATTTTAATTCTATTTTTATCAGTGATTCAGATTGATATCTCGCCTAAAATTGAGATTATTAAGAAGATTGGTTAAAGAAAACAATTCATTCCTAAGAAATTGAAGATTGAATTCGTTGTAGATTTAACAAGTTTTTCAAGCTCGTGTTCATCTATACATATTTTAAACAGAACATTTCCTTAAATCAAGTTTTCGAGCTTGAAGTAAACACCAATACCATTATATTTAACCAGTCGAACAAAATAACAAAACTACCGCCAGTCGGAACACACTGTTGCGTTTCGACTTTCCATGATTATCAGCAGAGTACAACGGCAATTGGCCAGCGAGGATCAAACCGCATTGCTCGCAAACTTGATTTAAAGAATTGTTACCACCACCCGCGCAATCAATTATTGGTTAATTAAACGGAACATGTTGCGCTACAGTGAATAGATTAATTACCTGGCTCACGTTGTACCCAACACGGTGTTTGCGTCCATTTTCTTCAATTCTACTCCGAATATTTCGGCTACCGGTTTCGTAAACCTTTTAAGCGGAACACACTTCCCACAGACAATTTGAAAATCATCAAGTCAAATGTGCGTTTCGTTGAAAAGGGTTTCCGAAACTGGAAACTGAAATATTCGGTGTAAAATGGAAGACAGTGGATGCAAATACCTTATTGGGTACAACAAGAGCCAAGTAATCTATACAATTTATCGGTATACTCTTTAATTAGTATTGAACAGAACACGTAATACATCAACAAGATCAAGTTCGTTCTTATTGGACACATCAGTAGTTGCCAGAGTTGGCGTGACCGGTATTCATGCCTGTTATATGCAATTTGCTAATACAGCGGAGTAGTGAATAAGATTGAAGACTGGCGAAAATGCTACCTGGATCAAATTTAAGCTGCTATTATTCTGACAAATATATATTGATTTAAATTCGGTCAAAATTTTGATTATATATTTTGTCAGGTTAAACTGAGTATTGCTTCAGGTAGAAAATGCAATGTATCCAGTTTGACAGATTTTTGAACTCTTCAAGTCCAGTTCAGAATTTGCCGTTATTGGAACTTAAACCAGGGAAAATTTACTACTGAGTCTTGGATTATACACTGCATCAGTCGTGACGCTCTCAACTTTAAATCAGTATGACTTCTCCAATTGTCATGTTGGCTGTTGTATAATGACAGATCGGAATTGGCAAGTACGAACTTCTGGTCTTAATGTATCACAAATCGGTTCAACCTGAAGAAAAAGCTGACCGTAAATATAAGTTGGTATATGCCTTCAAGTTACGTGTTGTTTGTGATACGGTTGGAACAATGCTACAAGGAAAATGTTCTGTCGGCGAAAAATCCTGGGTAGTACTTGGGGTTCCAAAAAAGTTGAAACCGGTTTGCTTGATAAATTTCCTATGCTACTTGACGCAATGCGTAGTCTTTACTGAAAGTATATCTAAATATATATATATATATATATATATATATATATATATATATATATATATATACATGTGTGTGTATTTATGTATAAAAAATCTGCCTAAGGTCCCGGTAGTGAAAATTAATTTCGCTGGAGGACACATTATATATTCACTGTTTATTCGTCTTTCACAGAGCAGCGCATAAATTAGGAAACAACAAAAAATTTGGTTTTTGGCATAAAAAACTGTATAGCATCTCAGCAGTTTCAACAAATGAATCAGAATTATTATAATCAAGGTTGCGATCTTGATATAAGCACCTGACCCATTAATTACTTATATATGTCAGTATAAACTAAAAATTGTAAAGTATAGAAAAGTCAGTTTGCCTTTTCTGCACTATAAAATTCTTAGTTTATACTAACATATGTAAGTAATTAATGGGTCAGGTGCTTATATCAAGATCGCAACCTTGATTATATTAATTGTTATCACCGCCCGCGCAACCAATGCTCGTTTAATTAAATGAATAAGAATTTGCCGAAAAAAAGTTTTCGCCGTAAGTTAGAAATTAATTTCTTTTAATATAACTGTTAGTTGGCTTTTTTAACTTGATGACTTTCATTGTAGTGCCTTATTTAACTTTATTTTACTTTTAATTTATTAGTTCGCATTTACCACTATTATCGTTCATATCAATGCAACGCTCATTTTGTATTTCTCTTTTACTTTCAGATTGGCTTTCTTCAGCAAACACCGGGAATCGGCGTTATTTCTTTTACATGTCGTATCCTTTTATTAGAATCTAAACATGTGTATTCCTGAACGCAGGAAATCAGAACAATTAAGATATTGCATACATAATAACTAATTAAATCCATTCAATATATATATATATATATATATATATATATATATATATATATATATATATATATATATATATATATATATAGCAATGAATGTCATGATTATCGAGAAATTTGTTAACTGATGTCAATCGACTTCAGAGAACACGACTTTTCTGAAGTGACAGGTTCTAGGAGTCAACGCCTTTTGATCTACTACAAGTTACTCCACCATCATATTTCTGACTCAGCAGGCTCCTCCCTTCTACCGTTTTTGCACTCAACGAAATCTGACTTCGACTGTCCCAGTTCTCACAAATAGGTCACGACAACTGTAATAATTCGAATTTTAGAAAAACTGATAAATATTGTCGGGTTCATATAATTGTTTCAGAGAATATCAGTAAACCGTGTTCATATAAAAGAACGCATATTTTCGGTATGCAAACAAAAAAGCTTTTATCTTAGACTATGCGCACACACTCTCTCTGCCTTTATACCATTCTGGCCATTTAGGTGACCTAAATAATTGATCAATTTAATAAATAATAGTATCATAAGTATATCCATATTTTCAAATCTTCAAATTTTTTACTTAGTTTCACACGATTGAATATATATATATATATATATATCATATATATATATATATATATATAGTTTAACATAATGCAAAACATAAAACAATTAACGTTCGAAAATTAAAGTTTTAATTAGTTATTGGATGATTATTTTTGTTATTTTTCTGTGTCACATTACACTTAGACCTGGGTCAATGTCCGTATAAACGTTTGCGCATTGAGCATGGTTGCTTATCAATTAAAGTCGGCGCTTTGCTCAAAATCCACACATTCCTTGGCCTAGTAATGTGGGTGGAGGCAATCCGACAGTGCGTTCTTCCGTTCGTGGGCGTAATGAAACAACATATAATAAAATGATGCATAGTGCGACTTTAAAACAATTCCTATATCCAGCATAACCAAACACGTAAAGGATACCAACGTCATAATTTACCTGCTTATGAGAAAAGCAACCATTGTGAAAATCTAGTATTTAGGAAGAGGCTCAATCTTCAGCTACCATCTACATCTATTCATATATTTTCGTAACAATCATGACATGCTTCAATTAAACTGATTTATATATATATATATATATATATATATATATATATATATAGTGATTTTTATTCACTGAAGAGCCTGAACAATTATGTCGACAAAACCAAGGCTTAGTCTCATTACAGTAAGTACACTATAGACAAAATAGCGAGTTCTATATTCTAGTATTAAGGAGTTAGTATCGACTAATTACTCTTTCTGCTCGAACTAGCAAAGGGTATCATGGCGAATAATGGGAAAGATTAGTCGAATCGACTGTAACCTTGTAATAAGTTTAAAATAATGGGACAATTGTTTATCCTTACAGTATACAAGTTTACTGTAGCATTGGGGTGGGCAAGGTATTCATTTCTGACATGACGCCAATGATGCACTCAAATACCTATTGTCCGAAGTTCAAATAGGAAAACATAATTAAACAGTTCCTAATACTTGTAGCGTGCGCGTTCTAAAATAAAGCACTCAGAAAGTTGTTTAGTTTTAAATTCAAATTATTTCCTTTACTCTGTTTCTTCTTGGTTTCTATTGGCGTCTGGGCACAAACGCTGCGAGCTGGCATGCTCGTTTGTCATCATCATTATCATCATGGTCACCAAAAAACAGCCAATCAGCATGTAGAATCTGTTATTTAACTGCCACGTAAAAATATGGAGTGAAATAATAATTACAATATAAATTTTAATAATAGGGGTTAAATTTTTCTAGTAGCATAGACTTGTATGATTTAGCATAATGAATTTATTCGATTATTTTTCCTGTTACTCGTTAGCTTTGTGTAGACGTGGATTTTGCTTACATTTTAAATTTAGCTTTATTTCAAAAACCAATTAAAGAAAAGTGAAAACAATCGTTATTTTATCTAACATATTACTTTAACTATACTTACTTGGCTATGAAATTAAGCTTACAAAATGATTGTGAAAAATCTGTTTGTGAAGCATACGGAACGCCTAATAGAAACTCTGTAAGTTCATCATCTATATTTATGCTTTTTCTCTCTACAGAGGTTATTATTTTTAATATTAATTAATTTACATTTCTTTAGGCATAGCATAAACTAAGACTTAGGTCTTCTGCAGAATGGGTTCGGGAAGAGTTCAAGTTAATCAGGCGTAATTAATAAGATTTCCCATTTACATCTTGTTTTCCGCTAGACCCATAGAGATTTTAACCCATTAAATTATATCTTGATTAGTGAGTGCACGATGCAATGTGACAAAGTGGTCACTATTTCCAAAACTGATATCCAGCCACGAGACTGTTGGTCTACTCCTGCGGATACAGCTATCAACTGCAGTCACCCCGGTAGCCTAGTAAGCAGTATGTGTAACTTTTTTTGGTTTCCTTAGAAAGCCCTTACGTTTGGCCGTTGTTCTTGAACGATGTTCAAGCATTCTAGTTGTTGCCTGTGACTTTAGGCTCGCACCGCGGCGTGGGAATCTAAGTTTGTCTAGAAATTACTGTTCTTAGACACCATATTCTTGTAAGCAGACGATGGTTGTCCATTTATCAGAACTACAGGGTGTACGGTGGGTGCTACTTAGTCCAATCAATTGGCGCTATCATCAGATTTACATTTTGTGTAAGTGCTCTATCCGAATAATCGTTTACTGAAAACGGATTGAAATTTGTAAAAAGCCTTCAGGATGTCTATTCTTCTGCTGGACGATCTTTAATTATAGCAGATAGCGTACCTAAAATAATATAGAATGTTACAAAGACAAGTTTCGGATTGCCTTCTGACGACGAAACCTGAGTAAATGAACGAAATTTATAGCAATTTTAAGGTTTTTCAATACGCGGCATATGTGCCTAAGATTTACAGTCATCTATCTTCGTTCGTACCCTTCTAAAGTTGCTTGCCACAAATCACAGTAATTGAGGATCTGCACTAGTTAAACGTCGAAACCTAATTATCTTTCTTTTGAGAGTCAGTTTTTTCCGCTGCAATGTTTTCAGGAGCCCCCTTTTTGTGAAAAATAGATTTTCTGTTGAATTTGAAGTCAGCCAAGCAGCGTGTTCTATAATTTCCTACATGTAATTTATTTTTTTGTATCCCTTATTCTGCGAATATGTTTCTATGGAAACGACAAATGACACTAGTTATTACCGAATTACAATTCGCACCAAATTGCTCACATTTGATTTTATGCTAGATTTGTTATTTTCAATTTGGACTCTTAGAGAAATATTTGACTATTTGGCCGTTTAATTTGACTTAATGGTCAAATTTGGTCCCGGTAATTAAATGAGATAGTACTCAGTGTGAAAAGGTATGAAGGAATGAGAGCGAAATTGCTCTAATTAAAGGAAGTTTCGTCTACTGATTGAATAATTGGCTACCGACGCCAAAAAACTCAATGCTCTGAGTAGAAAAACACATTTCATCATCATCGTCACCACCAAGACTGAGTCAGCCTTCGGAAACTGATGTTTTACGGCCACATAATCATGTAATGTAAAATCATTAAAAATATGGGTTAAAGCCCTGTGAATGACGTTCACATTACACACTGTCACATAGATCTATAGATAACGCACTCGCGAAAATAGAAACAAAAATATCTGATAACTGACAATACAGCTTACGGTATCACTTTAACACAAAAGCACACATCGTTGTTAATTCTACCAAGGAAAGACAGTACGATAAAGACACATGCAACAATATCGCCACCAAGCACGATTTGATTCCATATCACGCAGGCTTTTCAAAAACGTATATTCCTTCCGAGTATTTGAACTGTTCCACTGCTCTCCAATTTGATTTTGAGTGACTAAAGTTGTTCCTTTTATATCAAAATATGTCCTTATATCTGGCTCTGAGTGAGGAAATAACGCTTTATTAGGTAATCGGCTTGGATGCATGACTGAGACATGGTCGAATTGGCTAAATTTATGGATCCGTTGCTACTTTAACACATAGTCGGATCCAAAATATTCGGTGGATTTCGCACTTACTTTTTGGTTGTTGTTAGTTTATATTGGCTGAGATTTTCAGGAAATAGTTATCAAATTAAGTGAACGTTTGTTGCGCGGAGGGTAATACCAATTAATTAAATTAATACTTTCATCTTGATATAAACACCTATCGCATTATGTACATACATTTGTCACTATAAAATAACGGGGTATAATGTAAAAAAGCAATTTATCCAGTAGACCGGTTTCGTCCTTATTCGGAATTCATCATGTACTATCCAGAATTTGCCGCGCAAAGGGCTCGAAACTAGGCAAGTCTGCTACGGAGTCTGTTGCTCTAACCATTGAGCCACCGTGCTGGTCTACTGGATGAATTACCTATTCTAGATTATACAATGCTTAGTTTGTACTGAAAAATGTATGTACATAATGGGACAGGTGTTTCTACCAAGATTGCAACCTTGATTCATTTAATTAATAATGGTCAAATTTTTTTCTGCGCCCATGATTTTCAGCCGTAGAGTCCTAAGAACAAGAAAATACTGTTGTTTTCTACACATGATCTTTAAAGCGAAACTATATACCATTTTTTCGTCGTAAATGGATAAATTTGGAAAAACCACTCCTGATTTCCCAACGTTAAAATATTGCATGAATTTTTAACACGTCCGGTTATATAAATGAACGATTCAACTACTGCAGAAATTTTATTTTGAAGCCACAAAATTGGAGTAATGTCTGTGCGGTTCCGTAGCACTATCGGGAGACAATTTTAACGCATGAAGCTATTATGTGACTACTTATATATTTAGAGTAGTCTGATCGGAATGTTGACAAAGCATTCTCGCCTGCTTAGTCCAGTTCATTTGCCTAGCGTCTGGGAGAAATTCGACGCCAGAATCCGGAACGTACTGAAAAATGCAGTTAATAATAAAGTATTTTAAATCTTGAGCCAAATGAAGAATTTCGGCATCCTCGTTAGCTACCACTGCGGCGAGTAAATCGTCGCTCCTTTTTCTTGAAAGGCAACCTATCTATTGGAAGGAAAACTCGAACCGAAATCGTGTCCACAAAGCGAACACTCAAGACTGAATAGTTTTATCAGTTTGGTGTCACTGACGCATTCGTTTTAAAATTCTGGTATATTGCCGTCTGTGAATGTATGCAATTTCAGAGTGAGGCATCTTCTTGTTCAAATTTGAAATAAATTGCCTTGTCATATTTTCGGGGTCATGTAAGCTCTCTTATTTTTAGAAGCATTGATATTTGACAAGGTAATGTGCGTGATAACTGGAACTAAAATATATAAATTCACGTATTCAAGAATTTCCATGAAACGTTTTGAATTTTGATGATTGAAACTACACAAATTTACCAAATTTTAGCTTTCAAAATGGAGGGTTACGCATCTTCCGGATTTTGCTTCTCGAGCATCATCTAACTTACGAAGAGGTGAGTTATATTGTTGAACATTTACATAAACATGTTATTCGTTAATCGAAATGATTTATTTCATCTTATTTTATATTTCGACTGTACAATGTAGCTATTTTAAGGATTTGTTAAGCACTGTGGTTAACCGTAGCTAATCTTTAGTTTTTTTGCAACTAATTTATTGATAAACTTCTCAGTCATTGATTGCGTGGGTGGTGATAACAATTCTTTAAATAGAGTTTGCAAACTTAAAATAAAAGCCAACCACATCGAACTGTTTGCGCGCGGTTTTATTACAATCAGTACCATTTCTAGTGTTCATTCACACTCCATGCATGACTATAAATTTCATGGTTACGTGACGGTAAAGCATCAGTTTATTATGCTGTTGTAACTGTAATAGTATTAGTAATAGTAGTAGTAGTCGCAGTAGTGGTAGCAACATCAGTATTAATAGTAGTAGAAGTAGCAGTAGTAGTAATAATATCGGAAGTAGAAATAGTAGTAGTAGTAGTAGTAATATAAGTAGTAGCAGTAGTCGTTTTAGTTATTATTTTGAAGTTGGTGACTCATGAAGTTGCCAACAAAGATAATTTAAATCGTTATCTGTAAATACCCTTGTTCTGATCTTTGATGTCCTGTTTTAAACTATCTCCAAGTATTTTCCCACATGCAAACTTTTATCAGACAGTAAATTAACTACTACACTTTAATACCTTTGCCATCTTTGAAGGCAATTGATGCACACCAGACAGTCATCCTTCACTTCGCGTCGCTTAGCGCAGTTACTTTTGGTCTTCTAATCCGTACATGCTGTCGATGCTTATTGCTAAATGACATACAATTTCCTCCAACTACTTCGCGCCCGGTGTTGTCAACACCTCTTGTCAATCGTCATCCTCTGTTTGGCTGGTTACGATTTCAACTAAGTGAAATTAATCATGCAGTTTGTAAAAGTGAAACGCCGGTTGAACCACTGCGAATTGCACCATTCCATATCGGACTCGTCCTCTTAATCTGTTTTCTATACTGTAGCCTAATCTCCTGTCTACCTATGTCATAGTTGACAAAACCAAGCTAAAACGACTGGTCCAGCCTCTTGAAGAACTCAAGGAAAACAAGTAGCGAATGTAATGCTATGATTAAAAGATTAAACTAATAGAACATGATCTGCTTATATTGTCTCATCATTCATAGAGTGATTCTAAGTAAACGGTGCGTTCACATAAAAGCATACTAATATATTTTTCACATATTCCAGTCTTCCTTACCCAAATATGTAGTGGATTAAGGGTGTAATATCGGATCCTACTGGTGAGTCGACAGTAAGGAAGAAACGAATATGCACATGAGACTATATGTTCCGTTCATGCTGTCTTTGGTTTAGCCTTCTGGTCATATTTGAACTTATTTGTTACTAGGTTTGTAATACCTAATAAAAAATGCATATATATATATATATATGACAAACAGTATCTTACTGCTATATATTTAATTGAATGATGTCACGATTACCGCGAAATTTGATATCTGATATCGATCAAGGCCAGAGTGTATGGATTTTCTGGAGTAACAGGCATTCATAAATAGTTGGTAATCTTAATATTTTGGTAAACTTTAGCATACATTGCAATTCATTATAGTGGTACTTTTTTGACAACCATAGTATTTTTATCAGCTACTGACGCAATAACCATAGTGCTGGTACCCTTTACATGCTTGATATATATATATATATATATATATATATATATATATATATTTGTGTGTGTGTGTGTGTGTGCTACAAATAATAAGTTGGCTTTGAAGTTGCATTTTCAAAAACTTCATATGAAGTTAGATCCACTACTGTAGGTTTATACATTCGTATTGGTGATTATACCGTCCAATTTTCTCACATTCCTCACCAAAATATATAATGTTTTTTTCTGCGTAATACTGCCTTCTAGTGATGAGTCGCCAGTAAGCACAAAATGAATGTGCACGAGAGCGTACGTTCCGTTCATGCTGTGTTAATTGAATTAAAGTCTGACTGTAGTCAGATGCTAAAATAGGAAAACCCAGTTAGCAGTTTATAACCTAATATAAGGCACATCATGTTATACATTAGCTGAGTAGTTCAAAGAAAAATATAACCACCTCATTTATGAGCGATCTAAACCTGTAAACATAAAAATGAAACATTAAATAGAAAACTCAATATGTAGTCATATGCAGTTTCCGTGGGTGTTCTAGAATAAAGCAGATAATTAATGATAATGGTCAACCAGACAATCAGGCTGTGAGCTATGCCTCTGAACTACTATACACTGATTTAACCAGGTGAGCAGATTGTTATGGTTGCACTACTAAGGAGTTATTTTTACTGGAGTAAATGGTGTATTCATTTGGTAATTTAGCTGACTTATAATCGTCCTCATCTTCATCAACACAGACGGCAATACATCAGAATATCAAAACTGATACGTTGTATACACTAAATATTTAATCATGAAATGTGGGACAATTAGACGGTACAATCTCCTATACTAGTGTATATACCATTAGTAGTAGAGCGAATATCATAAAACGTCTTCAACAATGCTATTTCAAAGCCAAATCACAATATATGACTTATAAAGAGCCTGTAAAGGGTACCAACGTTATGGTTGTCGAATCTGTAAATAGCATCAACATTGTCTGTTGAGTCGGTGCCTGATATCAACACTATCAACACTATGGTTGTCGGGTAAGTATATGGTACCGACAAAATTGATTGCAAGATATGCTAAATTTCACCAAAATCGTGAATAACATCTATTTCGGAACACATGTTACTCTAGAAAATTCAGACACTGGATTTGATCGATATCAGTTATCACTTTTTGCGGCAATCATGACGCCATTCAATTAAATATAATACAGTTAGATACTCTTGGTTACGGAGAGGTTATATATATATATATATATATATATTATATATATATTATATATATATATATATATATATATATATATATATATATATATATATATTTATGCAATTTTGTATTAGGTGTTGCGCATCTAGTAACAAATTATTTCAAATAGGACCAGAAGGATAAACCAAAGTCAACATGAACGAAAGGTATAGTTTGATGTACACATTCATTTCGTGCTTCCTGGTATTACGTCCTATACCCAAATATCTAAATTTTTAATTATTATATGTGCTCTCTACACATATACTTCTGGTCGAGATTCTGCTCAATATCTCCTCGAATAGACTAGCAGTCGCTGTTCTGTGTTTCAGTATGAAATTCTATACTTTAATAGGATAACACGCAACTCACTCCAGTTTTGCGACTGAGGAATGAAGATCTGGACATATTTGAAAGTTTACACACCTTGACGACTCTATCATTAAATCAGGCAATATGTCTGACAAGGTGAGTATAAGATACGCGAAACCTAGTGTAGCATTTTCAAATCTTCGTCCTTTATGGAGAAACATCATACATGCTGTGTTCACAATTCATACGCTATTGAAACTTGGTATCTTAGAATTTATGATTTAAGATGCTTATAGGCATTCGATAACCGTTGTTTGAGAAGCATCAAAATGCAAGCTGACGGCGCTAAAATCCATAGACGTATTTCGGATCGGCCAACAAGTTCTCCACGTTAGTAAAAACAAAAAACTTTCCATTAACTGCGGTGGCTCGGTCACGTATTGCGTAAACCCTCATCACGTGCTGTTCAAATTTTGGACAGTACGAAACCGGTTTACTGGATGAATTACCTTTTCCACAATATGCAATACTTAAGTATACGGACAAATATATGTACATAATGGGGCCATGTGTTTATATCAAGATCTCAATCTTGATTAAAAGTAGTGGTGATTAGGATGTTGATGATGTTGATGGTGATGGTGACATTGATGGTAATGTGGATAGTGATGGAGGTGATGATTATAATTATAATGAAGAAGGTAATACTGCTGCTGATTATGACGATGGTGATGAAAGAATGATCGGATTTATCATAAAGGAAAACTTTTACCTCAACAGAGCCATCTTTCCATCATGCAGAATATATACTTCGCGATATAAACGAATAGGAAATTTCACATTAGTAATAATGCATATAATTTATTATGGATTTACTTTATTCGTTTTATTTCGGCTCATACTTGTAGTAGTATAACTTATTTGGTGCCTATTTTTGCTTTAGCTCGAACAACGTGTTCTTCTGCCACAGAGGGAATTTCGACGTCTAGTTCCTAGACTACTTACTCAAGGGTTTATCTCTAGTCTAGTAAGTTTTAATTTGTTTTACTGCTTATCTTTATTTTTATCATACTTTCCTGTTTTATTTGTCTGTGCTGGGAAGCTATGAGGTCTATTAATCTTCTATGAGCATGAAATGGGATAAAGAAGTGTCTTTATGATCATTCTTTTAATTATGGCCCTAAATGTTCTGTAAACCTGTTCGTTTTTGGATAGTTTGATCTGCAGACACAAAGCTATTTGCGAATGTGGTTTGCTGTCGACTGTTGATTTTGCGAATAGAGAATGACAATTAAAATATAAAAAAAGTGCATGTAGTACAGTAAATTTTCACTCAATCTCTAAAGCTGCAACACCTTTAAGTTATTGTCTCGTATATAATAATATTTTCGTTTCCGTTTTGAATGATATCCGTTAGTGCATAATATGGGAGATGCTGATATGGACATTTGATGTTTCTTTTAATGTTGTTGAGGTTATTAAATCAATTACAAAATTGCCTAACCAGAGTTACCACTTTCTTTTGTGGTCCACCTAAAAGTTGATTAGAACTTTGTATTTAACTGATCTTGATTTTTTTATATTTTCGCACCGAGCTAATCAGATGAAATACAATGGGAATTTTTACGAGTAATTGATTCACAAAATTTTCGGATGAATTGACTCGGCCGGGTTTAAATCACTGTCGGTTTGACTTCAAGGGGCATTGCTAAGAAGAAACATTTACTAACAATACTTTCACAAGAATGCATACGCGTAGATGTAGGTCTGCGCTAGGATGGATTACGTAAGAACTTTTTTTAAATAACTCATAATTAGCCATGCCTTTCCATTGGACCTTATATAACTAGATTCCCATAGGTTTTTGCTCGTTGAAGTGTTCCAATATAGGTGAATAATATTGTCCGGTCACGGAATTGCTGGTCTTACATGAATGCGGTTCCAGACATCTATTAGGTTACCTGGCAAAGCAGGATGTGTAAGTTGCCTTCGCAGCCATCGCAATCGACGCTACATAATTAGGTTCTAAATTGGTGTGTGAAATAGCGGCTGTATACATCTGCTCAACTCGCGATGTTTCTCCCGATAATTGGCTTTATCATGCTTAGCTGACAATAAATTAAACGAAACAGAGTGAGTATGTCGCTTAATAAGGATGTATAGGCACTTGCAGTTATTGTCTGTTGTCTTCAATGTTTTATCGTGATAAAGGAAAAGGGACAGTACATTTGACTTGGTGAGATAGCATGACGATTATGGTTAGGTAGCTGCGGCAGGGTTTATAATTTTAGAAATATTAGCAAAAGCCGGTCAATCTGGTGTCGACATAAATCCACTACAGACGATTTTAGCCTTTAGGCATAACGATTGATTTCGAGGCATTTAGCCTCAAACTGTACCAGATAGACATAGTTAGCGTACTAAATTTCTTTTATAGTTAGTGCACTAAATTTCTTTCATAGTTAGCGCACTAAATTCTTTCCCTGAGCTCGTATATCTGTCGCACCACTAGCACAGTGATTTTAGCGTCTTGATCTTTAGCAAGCTATCTATTATTATCGTTCTTTACACTGATAAGTGTTAAGGATGGCTTGGCAACAACTGCCTTGATAAGCGTTGGTAAATTTATAAAATATTCCTGTCGAACGCCTATTTTGAACGCAAAAGGTGCATAAATACAGTTATGCGTATACAGGTGAAAGTATTTGTTAACACAACTAAGTGAATCCAAAACGGCTGGATATTAAATTACCGTTTACATGCGTTAGACTAATCACCTTTGAAAGATTGCGTAGTGCGGGTTTCATATGTTGAATCTCCGCGATTTGCATTCGTGGGTTGGCGCTTTGCATTACCAGTTTCCAGTGACTAGTATGAACGATTTTGAGGCCTTCGGAAGAAATGGGGATCAATCGTATCTTTGCGAAACTGATAGCACAAAGCGTCAACTCTCGAACGCAAATCGCGTTAGACTATTTGTTTTATAAATCACATGTGAAATGACGTAACTGAAGTCGTCCTCACATTTCCGGGTGCAGAGGGGAGACCGATAAATCATAAACATTCATCATCATAGTAAATGATAGATTTAGACATACGACCTAACCATGCACGTGAGAAACTTCATTCAAACCACTTAAATTGAACGTTGGGTAGGTTTGTTTAATAACAGATTTTTTCATATAATTAAACAGGCGCACGTCACGCATGTGCATGTGTATGTGTATATATAACTAAGATCGAGTTAAATATAATTAATACACATGCACGTAAATCTAAATGAAACTGAAGCCAATAGAAATTAATTACAATTCGCACGTGTCAGACTAATTATTTATTCTAAAAATTTGAATTGCCGTATTGCTAGAGTGATTGGTTGGGCGGCGGGGGGATACAAAATATCCTATTCAATAAAATAAGAAGCTCAATTTAGACAAGAAATTTTTATAACTTATTTAAAGAAAGAATAAGCAATATAAGGAAAGAATATAGAAGCACTTTCATATGCGTTCAACTCACTAAGAGATTTAAAATCAAACGAACAGTTAGGGGTGAAATTTAGAAAGACTATATTCTCAATAATTGAGCAACCATTAAATAATAAGCTAACTAATAATCCGACGTTCTTAATCTTTTACTGGAGCTAGTTTAAGATTCTAATACATACAATCGTCTTTTCCTGTGATTCATAACATCATTCCTAGATTTAGTTTCGATAGATTCTATAATCTTTTCATCCTATTACGACTACATATTGCTATGCGTCTGCAATCATCCCAGTTAATAGTGTGTCCGGTCTCCATTACATGACGGACCAGTTCTATGTTCGCCTCTTCTTACTTTGACTGGGCGCATGGTCTCACCAACATACATGAGATTACAATCATTGCATGAGATTTCATACACTCCTGATGTTCCTAAAGATCGAATATTTTGGTTTTCGTTAGGAAGTCTAGTGCCCAGAATAATGGACTGTCTTAAAACGGTTCTTATATGGTATTTTATAGCTATTGATTTTATTTTCTTCTTAGTTTAGAGTCATGTAGTACCATGATCTTACGATCTTTCTTTTCTTTATCAACTTTTGGGTACCAAGTAGTTAGGATTAAATTTTCTTACGACATCCATCATTGTTGCTTCTATTAAATGAAGAGTATAACCATTAGCCTTGAATATATCGCGCAATGTACATAATTCTTTCTATGCTTTAAATATGTTAATCTAAAGCTGCTTAATGTTAGTGACCGATTTTTATACGATACGTACGATTGGACTTGAAATTAAGAATGATTCCGAAATCAGTATTCTTCTTAAAAATATCTCTTACCGATTTCTGGACCATTTCTAATTAACTTGACATCCAAAAATGGTAATTCAGTTTATGATTCCCTTTCAAGAGTAAATTGAATTTCGCTCATTCGATTCGTTAAATTTAAGAAATTTACCATTTCATCATCACCATGGTATCAAACCAATTACCATTTGCTTGTGTCGCACCATAAGGAATTTGTAATTAATCTATTCCCTGTCGTGCAATATATTTCTTTTAAAGCTTATTATGGTATCAGATCATTAATGTGTCATTCAAGAACCATAAGTATAATTTTTGCTTCAGTGGAGTCTTATCCAAAAGTTTATTTTTCATTTAACACGCTTTTACTTAGTGTTCGTGAATACTGCCAACTCATCATTTATTTATATTTCATAATAAATACTGCTATGAAGAATTTTCTTCCATACGTTCAGGATGCATATCTCGAAGTTCTGTGACAGTGGATTAGTCGACCTTGACTATGCAGACGATATTGTATTATTATTTTGCAATGGAGATTCTGCCTAGACAATCTTGAATAGATTAACAGTCGTTCCGTTTTTCTGTATTAAATTTGCACTTCCTAAATGTAAGATATTTATATAGGATTACCCGCCACTCTAATTCTGCGGTTGCAAAGTGAAGACAGCCGTAGTTGACAGGTTTACATATCTTGGCAGCTCTATCAGTAATTCGGGTAATATAACTGGCAAAGTGACTATTAGAATCGCGGAAGCTCGGTTAACTTTCTTTAACCATAGCCATTTTATTAACAAATGCTCAGTTCAATATTACTCCACCACTTAGCGTGATGTCTGTTCTATAATGACAGATTATGATGGCTAATTGGAAATTTTGGTCAAAAGAGATGCCGTCAAGGCAGCAGCTACTGAAGAATTTTGTGTTGGTCTCCGAGATGATGATGATAATGAAGAACATAATTACAAATTAGTGGCTTCATTTCAGTAAGCTAAAGCTGAAATGTAACTTTTTTCAGAATTTTTACATGATCGAATTCCTATGTCTTAAGCTTTATGAGCTCCAAAAGGGTTTGTGTTTATCTGATTGTTCTTATGCAGTTACACCAGCTACGAGATCTCTGTGCACCAGTTCAAAACGCATACCTAATGCCTAGCTACACTCGGTTCTCGGTTGTATAAATTTTATCTTAGTTGGGCCGGTAGGGATTATAACGTGATAAAGTGAAATCCGCAAGGGAGCTTTATTGCCGGTATCAAATTAATTAAAATTTACTTTGGCATAATGGTGTTGTGTAGAAGTCTAGGTTGCATTATTTCTATGTTATCCAGGTAAATATACTCATATTCCCTTAATTACCTTCCTCACACATCACTGTCCTTTAAGAATTATTTGTAAAAATTATGTTTGGAATAGTTTTTTTTCCTAAAGATTATTATTTTTCTCATGATTATATGCCAGTGAAACCTTCGTCACTAACAACTTTTGTAATACCGCCTGTAATGATGGCGATGGTGATGATAATGTTGATGATGATGATGATGACGATGAATTGTAGTGTACTTAAGCTATTCTAGGCGTTCCACAAAATGATTTTGGGCTCTGTGATTTAATCAATATCCATGGATATTGATGGCTAATTGGAATTTATGGTCAAAAGAGATGCTGTTTTAAACCGATTGCAAGCAGGATGGGATTAGGTGAACTGGGGGGCATGTGAGGATTACTGCAATATTGAAATCAAAATTTTGTTGATCTTTCTATGCGTCCGGAACAGCAATTAAAATATAGATATCAGTGATAGGCGTGTATGTCAATCCATTAAGTGTGCTTATAGTTATTCAATAAATGTCACTTTAGTAAAATACACATGTTTATAGGTAGTTGTGTGTGCAGAGGGGGACAGGGATAAGTTTTTGTATACATTTGAGTATTAGAGACTAGGTATGAAGACCGGATATTAGGAAGACAATTAAAAATACTTTTAGAATTAAAATATATATAAATATATCTGTCTTGAATGAGGATACCACATTTGCCACAAGTTGTGTTTTACTCCTGTGCGTATTGTGTCAACCCTGAAGATGAGACTGGAAATGAGGTCTCGAAATATCGGGCAAAGAACAATGGAAAATCTTGATCCAACGTCATTTTCAGTCAATCAGCTGATGGAAAGCTCAAAAAAGAAGGGATAAGTGAGAACCCATCAATCGAAGCCAATAAGCAGAGCACCTGAAAATGATCAAAATTCAAGATTTTACCGACCTAAGAGTGCTATCTATTGTCCCACAAAAGATAAATGCGGTCAAATCCACAACACGAAGGAAAGCACTGCGCAAGAGAGTTTATCATCCAAGGATAATGTTGGATTACAAAGAGGTAGAAAGTAAAATAATCGATGAAGAATTTTAAAAGTAGGCGTCTGCAGTATTCTACACAACTCAGCAGATAAGTGATCCTTTTCATCGTGCGAAATGGTCTATTCAATATGTATTCATTATATGCAATCGTGTATTTGATTCTGCGCACTTAGTAACAAATTAGTTAAAATATGATCAGAAGGATAAACCAATGACAGCATGAAAGGAAGGTATAATCTCATGTGCACATTCGTTTCGTGCTTACTGGAGACTCATCATTAGGAGCCGGTATTGTGCCATATACCCACTATATATTTGGGGGAGGAGTGTGGGTCAATTGGACGGTGCAACCTCCTATACGCATGTGTAAACCTGTATTAGTGAAGTTAACTTCATATAGCTAATTTGTTACTAGATGCACAACCCCTAGTACACAATTGTATTCATTAAAGTTCGTATTATTATTAGTTGAATGCCAGTTAGCCGAAAACTACCATGATTCTCTTTGTTGAGATTAATACTTTCGGGTCATAACGAACGGGCTATCTATTAACGTATATTTTATAGGATGAGGTACACATTTCCCTAGTAAGTGGATGTAGAACAAAAAAGTCACGTAGTTAATGTTTTTACTGTAGATATATTGTCTTATAGCACATCCATCTGTGTCCTTTTTATGTCTTATCATTACCATCAACAATATTATCGGCAGTACCGATATCATCATCTGTATCATCGTCATCACCCTTGTCATCAGTATCATCATTATCCAAACCACCACCAGCCATATCCCCATAAGTATAATTTTAACCATTAACATCAGAGTCGTCTTTAACGCTATCATCACAATCACCTTAGTCATAATCAGTTTCATCATCAGTATTATCATTAGTAGCATTTCCACCACCGTAATCATACTTCAATCAGCACCACCGCCATCATCTTTATGATTGTCACCGTCAGCATTAGTATAATAATCATTACTATCATCACCATCACGAGCATTATCGTCAAAATCATTATTGAAGACGTCCGAATTTAAAAATTGATGCTTCATTGACGCGTAACTATAAAAATGTCGTATTGTTGAAGCAATTTATGTTTCCTTCTTTTGGTCTGATTGTAAATAGTTCTACCATGCTCCTTTTTAACCGTCGAACGTTGCTTGCTTTGTTTAAAAGGAACTATCCAGATCGAAGGAGTACACATCCGAGTCTATTGTTTGCCTGTATAAACTAGACCTCCTTCGCACGGCCAGACAAACTGTTGAGTTGGCGCAATTCACTTTGTTAAGACTAATTATGCGTGGTCAGTACGAGATGTCGCTGAAATCGTGAGTCCTTTTGCATTTTGGTTTAACATGAGCTACGTTTCAGCTTCGCAAATTTTATTTCCATGAAATATCAAATATATAACCTTGTGTGTATGTGCGTGCAGAGGATGTTCGAAAGTTTGTCCATTATTAGCCTATATGTTCAAATTTTCTGACTGGAACTTCGGTGTTTTCTTTGATTAGATTCTTCGTTATATGCTGTGTAAAACTTTGCAATTTAATTGTAGATTCAATCATCGCTAAATATGCATGTTCAATTAAATACTTTAACGCGATACACTGGAGTCATTATAAATTGTTTAATTTAGTTGGTTGAATTTGCAAATCTGGTATTTTAAAATTACCTGATATGTGTTGTGAGTATTTTATTCGAGTTGGCGAGCTTGATATTAACACCAATCTCATTGCATTTAATTAGTTGAACAACATGTCAAAACTATCGTTTTTAACACATATTATGTTGCGCCAAACACGGAATTGTTCCCAATTCGTTTATTTTTGGAGACATTTTGGATACCGTAGTTGATATCCATCATCAATCCACAATTCCTCACAAGTCTGTGCTATTTTTCCTTTAACCATTTCACTTGTACTTCTGTACAACCGACTGAGTAAATTTAGTTGCTGAATTTTAATTTCCTATTTACATGCATTGTGAATGCATTTTCTTATACTCACCAAGTGAAACGACGTAATTGAGGCTGTCCTCACATTTTAAGGTGGGGAGCCCAATCATTCAAATACACTACTAATAACCTCATGTCAAGGAAAGTGATAAAAAATTAAAGCTAGATGAGAAATGCAAGTGTGAAATTTCTCTCACAACACTCGAGCTACAATTAGAAATTGTTTATTTCATATGCGGCTCTAACCTCTAGTAACCTCACATATTTTGTACTGGACTGGAAATGTCGGCTGCATAATTTCTTTGCAGTTCAAAACATTATTTTTTTGCAGCTTTCGCTACATACATATAAGTATTACAATTAAATAATAATTGGTTGCTCGGGTGGCGATAACAGTTCTTTAAACCACGTGTGCCCGTTTGACATTAAACACCAATTCAATTGTATTTAACAAATGGAGTTACTTAGCTAGACTATCATCAGTAACACGTACTCACTTTTATTTATCCTTTTGTTGTTATTTACATTTATTTGTTACTAGATACGTAATACCTAGTATACAATTGCATATATATATATATATATATATATATATATATATTATACGCGATAAAAATATATAGCTATTATGTAATTAATTGAATGATGCCATGATTACCTCGATTAAGTCCAGAGTATATGGATTTGCTGGAGTAACAAGTGTTCAAAATTAGTTGTATTATTCACTTTTGGAAGATTTAGCATATCTTGAAATCCATTGTGTTGGTACCATTTACAGGTACGGAATATATGTTACATATATTTAGTTGGCTTTGAAGTCACATTGCCGAAATTCATTCTATTACTTATTACCTGATCTGCGTTTTGACTAACGCAGCTTTCATTGTTCCAGTAATTTTCTTTTTGCAAATATTTCGATCTACATTACATTTAAATTGAGTGTGTAAAACGAATAGTTATCGCATGCAATTGATAAATTATTATTCAGCCACTCTGGTCTAAATTAGTTATGATGAAAACAACGGTTATGAAAATGCACACACACACACATGTGACACGCGAATATCTAATGAAAGGTCAGTCTGAGGTATATAAATATTATGACTAGAGGAAATAACGCGCTTGCTTCATTTTTTTCGTGAAATGCAACTGATGAAGATCTACGGTAATGTAGATCGAAATATTTTGCAAAAAGAAAATTACTGGAACAATGAAAGCTGCGTTAGTCAAAACGCAGATCAGGTAATTTCAATTAATCCAGGTGCGCACCAAAGAAATTCCTTCATTCTATTACTGTTTGAATACAGATTCGTCTAGGAAATTGTACCGTTCTATTATCCAACATTCCTCACTCAAATATATAGTGGTTAAAGGGCGTAATACCGGCTCATACTGATGAGTCGCTAGCTAGCACAAAATGAATGTGCGCGAGATTAAACTTTCTGTTCATGGTGTTTTTGATTTATCTTTCTGGTTACTAGGTCCCTAAACCCTAATACACAATTTTATATTATGTCTCCGCAACAAAATATCTAATTTGAGAGAATATCTTATCGCGCAAAAAATTTCCTTTCAAATATATTTGGTTGTACCGAATATTTTATGCGGTTTCTTTTAGCAATATCGATTAAGACGAGTGTGAAGTGTGCGGTTAAGTAACATGTGTTCCTAATAATTTCTTTCGTGTATTTAGGTGATATTGATATGAACCAGTGTGAGGTTTTGGCGAAGTTGTAGTTGCGCAGAATATTTGATTTTGTGCTTTTTTGACGATATTAAATATTTATACTAAATTATGAAATTGTTCTCTCTACTCTATCAATTCTCTAATCTATGATTTCCTAGGTTAAGCTTATTTTGCAACCACTGTAAAATATTTTATGCGCGTATGATTGGACTTTGTACCTTGAATTATTTTTTGACGTCTATATCAAACATTTTGTATTATGTATTTCATGCCTTGTAACAAATTAGTTCAAATAGAACCAGAAGTATTAACTGAAGTTAGCACGAAGGAATGGTATAGTCCAATTTGCACATTCGTTTCGTGCTTACTAGCGACTCATTAGTTGGAGCTGGTATTACGCACTATAACCATTGTACATTTAGTCAAGAAATTTTGGGCAGGTGGACAGTGCAATCTTGCATGCGGTTTTTTAGTCAAGTAGTGCTTAGGTTATCATCATATAAAGTCTTCGTAAATAAGACATTCTCCTAAATCAAATTAAACGAACATTGGTTGCGCGGGTGGTGATAACAATTATTATAATCAAGGTTGCGGTCTTGATATAAACACCTGACCCATTAATTACTTACATATGTCAGTATAAACTAAGAATTGTATAGTGTAGAAAAGGCAATTCATCCAGTAGACCGGTTTCGTCCTTATTGGGAACTCATCAAGTACTGGCCAGAATTTGCGGCGGACAGGATACGAACCTGGGCACGTCTGCTTCGGAATCTGGTGCTCTAACCATTGAGCTATCCTGCCGCAAACTACACTACACACAATTTTCAGTTATATACTAACTAATTTAACTTGGTTAGTCAATTTTTCCTTTAGGTGGAGCTCATATGGCATCCATTTCGACCCAAAGTTCCAACTAACCATGCCCAATCTGTCATTACTGAACAGACACCACATTACATGGGGAAGTGGTATTCAAATGAACATTTATATAATTAAACGAACATTGGTTGCGCGGGTGGTGATAACAATTATTATAATCAAGGTTGCGGTCTTGATATAAACACCTGACCCATTAATTACTTACATATGTCAGTATAAACTAAGAATTGTATAGTGTAGAAAAGGCAATTCATCCAGTAGACCGGTTTCGTCCTTATTGGGAACTCATCAAGTACTGGCCAGAATTTGCCGCGGACAGGATACGAACCTGGGCACGTCAACTTCGGAATCTGGTGCTCTAACCATTGAGCTATCCTGCCGCACACTACACTACACACAAATTTCAGTTAAATCTACTGTAGTAAAATTTCTCTAATACGTTTACTCCTAGGAAATTGTGCTACCCTATTGTCTCACACCATTTATCCAAAAAGGCAGTAGGCTTACAGGCGTCCAGCTGCCTTCTACTGATAAGCCGTAGGTTAGCACTAAACACTTGCGTTGCTTTAATGTGAAATTTGGTCTATTCCGAATGATTAACTCTACCGTTATAATAAAAATCTAACTTTTTTCAGTCTGCCAGAACTATTAGCCGTTTATTTTCTCCTTCACGGTTATTTTGTAGCCGATTAATCGAACAGTGCTATCGATCAGAAATGCTGTATATTGCACACGAAGAGAAACTGGCCGAAATAGATAAGCGGGAAAAGGCGGCATCCACAATAGGTAACGATGGTACACCGTCAAAACGCCAGAAGAAAAACTCTAACAGAAAAGTTGCTGACAGCAGCCAGTCTGATCGGGAAGACTCCGCTGCGCCAGAGGAAACGGATGAAGAAGCTAACTCACGTCGTGAGCACCACAAAGAGAGTCTTGAGGCCTTGCGAGCAAGTGTTACGCCTGGTGAACGTCAGCATCTCCTCAATTTAGTAGCGCGGCTTTCAAAGTGAGTAATGCATTGTAACTCTGCTGTCTGTATTTGCAATGTTCTATTTTTGCATTATAAACAACCTTTTATTGGCTGAAAGTGAATTAGGAAACAAATTGGCTTTGCCGGTCCAGTAAGTTATAATGATATTAAAAACATTAATTGTATAAATTGATATACATCTAGATCTACCTTACAACGGTTATGGGGTCAATAAAACAGGTTTCTTTACTGGATCCGTGAAGCACCAACAAAGGCATTTGGGCTGGTCGTCTTTTTGGTTTTCCATGGGCCATGCAAGTGTTAGCTCAACTATGCGGACACAATCAGTAGATGGTTATGGAGCTAGATAATCTTGTTTATTTTATTAAAAGGGTTGTTATTTCATTATATTTTCGGACAGGTCTATGAGGTCGAAGCTGGTACCACGGGTTATTGTTTCCGGCAATTGTCAGATAACGATAACTCGTCCGAAGCCATACTTTTTGTGTTTTGTCTGTCAGAGTTCATTTATTGCTAACAGCCAAAAACGGACATTCTACGTATCATAGGAAAAACATTGGTTTTAGATTCATTATTTTATTGTCTTGTGTTTCACACGAAGATAAATTTCCGGCCTGACGACCAGAGAGCCATGGCTAGCCGTTAAAGCTAACCTGGCTATGAATTCTTTAAATTAAGTATGCGAGCGTGAAGTAAATACCAATCCCATTGAATTGAGCCATCGGACAACATCGAAAAACTACCGTTGTTCGACGACTGATTAGATACAATTGGATTGGTCTTTACTTCAAACTCGCAAGAATTGTAACCACCTACGCAATATATAATCGTTTAACTGTACTACCTATCCATATATGTGGCGAGAACTTCAAATAGTTAACGTTTGTGACTGCACAGAAATTGTGCAGCCGACATTTCCAGTCAAGTACACTGTGTGCGAGACAACTAGAGGTGAGAGCCGCATATCTAATTTTGCTTTCTCTATATATGCATTTCCGTTTCATCCTCGATAGTCAGTTTGCCGTCGTACTCCTATGTTGATCATGATAGTTTGAAACGCTTCAATACGTGTAACTGACAGTGGTTTTCCTATGTTCTTCGACGACTGATTAAATACAATTGAATTGTTGTTTACTTCAAGCTCGTAATCTTGAATTAAAGAATTGTTACTACCACTCGCAATCATTGGTTATTTAATTGTAGTGTGTGTGTGTGTGGATAAGGCTAAAAAAAGTTAATTTTCGTGACTGCATAGAAATTGTGCTTTGAAATTTCCGGTCAAGTACAGTGTGTGCGAGACTACTAGAGGTGATATCTGCATATCTAATTTTGCTTTCCATATATATGCATTGCGGTTTAATCCTCGCTAGTCAGTTTGCAGTCGTACTCTGATGATGATCATGGAAGGTCGAAACGCGTCAGTGCGTGCGACTGGCCGTAGTTTTGCTATGTTGTTCGACGACTGGTTAAATACAATGGGATTGGTGTTTACTTCAAGCTCGCAAACTTGATTTAAAGAATTGTTACCGCCATCCTCGCAATCAATTATTGTTTACTTGGATTACTTATTGCTTTGAATTCGTATATTATTTGGTGCTGATAACTAATATATATGCATATCTTATACTTCACATTAAAGAATTTATAACTATTGTATCCTCCCCTCGATTGATGTCATGTATATCACGAAATGTGATAACTGATGATGATCGAGTCCAGCGTATAGGGCTTTGTTGGAATAATGGGTATTCAGAATGATTATCTTCAATTTTATGGAAACTAGGCCTATCATCAAAACCATTTTCTTGGTACCAGTTACAGGCTCGGTATATGCATTACATATAATGATTTGACTCTGAATTGGTATTGTTGAAGACTATATTAAAGTTGACCTTATTACTGCTTGCGTACAAATTCACTTTTCATGACCAGGTATATAGTGGGTATAGAGACTAAAACCGGCCCCTACTGATGGGTGACCAGTATGCTCGAAATGCCTATGTACATGAGATTATACCTTTCGTTCATGCTGACTCTGATTTATATAATTAAACGAACATTGGTTGCGCGGTTGGTGATAACAATTACTATAATCAATGTTGCGATCTTGATATAAACACATTACGCATTAGTGTGTGGCAGGGTGGCTCCGTGGTTAGAGCACCAGATTCCGAATCAGATGTGTCCAGGTTCGAGCCCTGTCCGCGGCAAATTCTGGCAAGTACGTAATGAGTTCCCAATATGGATGAAACCCGTCTACTGGTTGCATTGCCTTTTCTACATCATACAATTCTTAGTTTATACTGACAAATGTAAGTAAATAACAGTTCAGGTATTTGACTCTGGTTTGTCCTTCTGGTCCTATTTGAACTACTTTTTCCTGGGCACGCAGTATTAGTGTTGCGTGCACTATCGGGATTCAGCCACTATTTTTCACGTGAATCATTTTTCTGCGCAGTTAAAACTTGCTATTATTTCTTAGTAGTGTTCGAAGGAATGCAAGCCAGTCACCGAAGAGTAAGTTTTAACTGCTGACGGAGACAAGCCATTGGTGCCTTAAATTAACATGGTCCGAGTAGATAGTGCTCGTCAGTGTTGGCTGACAGACTCATTTGCAGAAAAAATATTCATGGTAAAACCACTATCACTATTAATAACAGGTGATTTAGTGCTCCTATTAAGCTCTCACGCCCCACGGAGTGACTGCCTGACTTTCGTGTCACAGTTCGGTCAGTTTTTAAACGCTGGTTTATTGCTGTCTATTTTTTGTCCTTTGTGTTACACCCTGAAGTTTGTCCCATGAGCTTCTGCAGCTTTATATTTATGTGACTAGACACTGGGTTTGCAGTTGAGGTGTTTTCATCAGACTGTGAATCTGACTGAGGAATGTATTAGAAGAGGTTACATGAGTCTACTCTGCTATGATCTTTTATTGAGAAGTACATCTTTATTAGTAGAGCTATTTTGCCGCTTATTCTATTTTCAGTGGGCCATTAAATTATTTGAACGGAAATCTTACCTCATTTACCAGAAACCATATACAGTTCCTTTGTAACTTACTTTCCTAAGTTCGGCAAAGTTATCTGCGAGGTATGGTTGTGTTTATAGCATCATACAGTGGAAACCACAAGGAAGTTGTATTGCCGATTTTGTCTTTCCTTAAAGCTGACTCTGCCATAATATTTTTCTGTATAGGCTTAGTTTGTCTCACTATCTTTGTGTTATCTAGGTAAATATGCTCGTAGAAGATAGGTCTTCCCCATAAAAAAATGTCTGTAATAATTCGCACTCCTATATTATTTTTATCATAAGTAAAAAAATCTTGTTTTTGTAATGTCTCTGAAGGTTAAATGTAAGTGAAACAAGTTACTAATGGATTTTATATCGATGTGCTTCATGATGACGATAAAAATGAGAAAGATGTTGATGCTGATAACGACGATGATGGTGTTGATGAAGATAATAATAATGGTGTTGATGATTATGGATTTGGTGATGATGATGATGATGATGATGATGATGATGATGATGATGATGATAATGGTGATGTTTTAGGTGTTGCGCACCTAGTATCAAATTAGCTCAAATATGACCAGAAAAATAAATCAAATGCAGCATGAGCGGAAAGTATAATCACGTGTACATTCGCTTCGTGCTTAATAGCGACTTATCATTAGGAGCCGGTATTACTCTCTATACCCACTATATATTTTGGTGAGGAATGTGGAGCAATTGATCGGTACAATCTCGTATACGAATGTGTAAATCTGCAGTACGGGATTTAACTTTAGATAAAATTGTCGGCAATGCGACATCAAAGCCAACTCACTATATATAGTATATATACCAAGCCTGTAAAGGGTAGCAACTTTATGGTTGTTGGATCGATACCTAATATCAACATTATGGCTGCCGAATAGGTACATCGTACCAACACAATGGATTTTAAGATATGCTAAATTTCACCAAATTTGTGAATAAAACTACTTCTGAACATCTGTTACTCCAGCAAATCCATACACACTGGCTTTGATCGATATTAGTTATCAGATTTCGCGGTAATCATGTCATCATTAAATTAAATATATAATATTTAGATACTGTTTGCAGTGGAAAACTAATATATATGCAATTTTTTATTAGGTGTGGCACATCTAGTAACAAATTAGTTCAAATATGACCAGAAGGATAAACCACATATAGCATCAAATTATAATATAATCTCGTGCACATTCGTTTCATGCTTACTGGCGACTCATCAGTAGGAGCCAGTGTGCAAGATTTTCTGAAAGGTATTCTAACCAATTTTACTAGGTATTTTATTTATTAATTTGAAAAAAAGTTAAGTGAAACATAAACACGAACAAACCGAAGATTACAGCTTTTAGTCAAAGAAGTTTCCAGCTTGTCGCATGGGGGCCCTAGTTATATTTACTGGCATAGGTAGAATGAACCCGGATACAGTCATCCTTTTTCCACATGAAGCCTCACGTTTGGTTTTAGTGCGCAGCTAACAGTTAGTGTTAAATGAGTAGCGACAGGATAAGACCACATGTGCCAAACTTGGAAGGTTTGTTTTGGCTGCTGAAGAAAACTTTTGCTGATGGGGTCCCGCAATCAAATAACATTAGGAGATGGTGCTCTTCAGATTTGGAATGGAAACGGCTTCAGAGAATAATATCTGAAAGCACATCATTCAGTCTCTATGGGAATTGGTACGACGGTGTCAACCATGTTTCGATGGCCGATCGTACATGGGCTAACGGGGCCATGGCGGTGGTGTCACCAGGGCGTGGTGGATTTCCGACCGGCAATCGGATCTCCTATAAAATACCACATGAGCCCGATGACGGCACCATGACTCGGCGTGTGTTCCCCGCCACAAAAGGGTTCAACAGCCACAGGATTACATGGACTCCTGGACAGTACCCCGTACTTCCGAATGGCGAATGAGCTCTCAACAGCCACCGGCAACCATGCAACTTACTGCTGCCTTGCAGACTGCGCTTGGATGTGCAAAGGCTAGAGGTGCGTCCTCGATCAAAAAGCCGAGTGGTGAGGGGACACCACTTGTACCAAATTCCCAAGAAACTCCATGAAAAGGAGCCGGCTTATCCTCTAAAAGGAGTCAGCCGCAGTAAAGTAAAGTAAGTAAGTACAGTCCAAACAACACTATTTAGTCATGAAATCAAAATAGCGTAAATAAAGGCGGTGCTAAATTAAAAACCGCCAGCGGACGTCATTTAGTGCTCACATTCGTCGGCTTCACGTATATCTATACGGAAGATGAGTGGCTGCGCTTCTTCCTCGGTAGTAGAACTGAACACTAAATGCACACGGTTGAATAAAAGCTGTATTTTTTGGTTTGTGTGTGCCGCATACGTATAGGAGAGTTTTATCCATTGAAACTTGAGGGCTCAGGCCTACGTTTTTGTGGATTTGAGCTGCACAAGGGCTGTATCAACATTTAAAAGAAACATGTCGCACGATAGGGAATAGACTATTTGCATTTTGCTCGTGTTGAATATGTCAAAAGGACAATTCTAGTTTAAACTGCCCCATTTATACTTTTTTTAGTTGTTTATGTAAAGTGCTTTCCATTGAAAAAGACCTCCATATCCGGAGGTCGAAATATTTGGCGAATGCAAACATCTTGGATTGTATCAACATTACTTCTTATTGGGTGAAAATAGTTATCCAACACTGATTCTTTTGAACTCTCGTCCCAACTCGAGCTTCCGTAAGTTTCGATCTTCATTCTCTATTGCTGTGATACATTCTGTATAAGGCAAGGGTGGCTTTTTTGCTTTTTATATTGACATTAAGATATATTGAGAATATTCCTGATACTGATGCTCGGATGATATGTTTTGTGCGATCGCAGAAATTTCAAAATAATGGCGTTTGGTGCTCGGAAATTTTTGTTCAAACCTTTGTGCACCTTTGCTCGCTCATCGTGCTAACTAGACACGAACGATATCATGCGAATAAATGGACACACACTTCAGAATGGGAAAGCTCATAATTCCTTTGGTCTAAGCTACGCATCGCGACTCTAAAATTTGGAAAGTTGTTCGCGCATAGCGTTTTCTATCATTCCTTTAGGCATGAATAAGTTCAAGCCTAATTATCAATTAATATTTATTCCCAAGTTTGCTGCCAATTATATTTTTACTTTACAGGTTTTTGTTTTGTGGCTAGATGCGACCGAGAAAACGAAGCATTTTACATTATACGTTTAAACTAAATCCAGCACTTTCAATTCGATTTTAGGTGCGTTTCTTCAGAATGGGAGGCTCACACAGCTTGGTTTGTCGCCGATTTGTTTATTCGGCTTCACTCAGATTAACTCCTATCTTCAGTGTTTTTAATGAAAGAATAACTCGCTGTGTGAATATATTTATTTGTTAATAAAATTTGAAAATTAATGAATATTATATAGTATGCTTTCCATGTTAAAAATGAAAAAGTTTTATCAGTTAAAAGAACCCTTTTTTTCTCAAAGTCTTCTCAAGTATCTACAAATGAACACCGGTTTATATATAAATTGAAAGGTAAAAAGGATAGAAAAATGTAAACATAGAGAGAGTGTGAAATAATGGAACAACCAATCAATTGCGAGCATCACCTCAAGTTCAAGCTCAATGCCTGAACATGCTTCTTCTGCTTGCATAAATCCGACTGCAATTTGTTTATCCATAAAACTTCACGTGTGACTAACTCCCTTCTGTTTTCGAATATAGTAATTATCTCAAATGCTACGTCTGAATAACTACGTGTGAGGTTTCAACGATGTGTTGCGTATTTGCAGATGTGTCTTCACCATTTGGTTTAAAGCAGGCGTTAAGGTTGCAATGTTTTCTCATTCGAGTAACTAGCCGTCTGGTCGATCGGTCTGCGTAGGTTGATGGACAAATTAATAAATATTACACGAAAGAATGTTTAAATATGTATAATTAAAGTAATAGCTATATATATATATATATATATATATATATATATATATATATATATCAAAAAGATTTTCGGAAAGCGGTAAAAATGGCTTCAAACTCACGGGATCAGTGAGAACTTATCAGTCAATTAAGAAGCAAGCTGTGCACCTGAAAATGTAAAGGAATCAAGGTTTTACCGACCTGCGAGTGCTATCAATTTCCCGCAACCGTCAATTGTGATATCAGGTCGAAAGATAATCGCACTAGGAATACGCAAATTATTTTTAAGGAATATTTAAAAATGCTTAAATAGGTTAGGAAGTCGGACAGGCTACGGTTAGTTACAAAATAATATCATATCGTGCTCCTCGTAGCAATCCGTTAAAATTGGAAGCAGTGCTTAAATATGCCGGAATTCGTAGAGGCTGCCGTAAAATATCAGATTATATCATTGCCATATCGTACTCCTCGCGGGAATCGATTACAAATGCGAGAAATTTGCAGTGTTTGAATTTATCAGAATCTGTGCCAGTTATTTTTAACCATATCGCGTTCCTCTCAGGAGTCAGTTACAAATAGAGGTAGTTTGCAGTGCTCAAATATTTGGAAATATGTGTAGGCTGTATTTACATTAAATTAAATATCATCTCCACATCCTGTTTCTTTGAGTTATTAGTTACAAAGTGAGGAAATTTGCTGTGCTTAGATATTTTTAGAATTTTAGCAGTAAATGTAAAATAATGGCATCTTCACATAGTGTTCCTCACATGAATCAACTACAAATGGAGGCAATTCGGAATGCTTAAATATGTCGGTATTTGCTAGATTTAATTTTAAGTTTTTTATTTTAATAAAACCATTTCCACATCGTGTTTGTCTAAAGAGTCAGTTAGAAGTAGAGACAATTTTCAGTGCGTACATAAATGGGAATTTGAGCAGGATATTTTTAAACATAAATAATATCATATCGATTTACTTTTCAAGGTATTAGTTCTAAATGAAGGCAATTTTCAATCCTTAATATGTCGGAGTTGGAGGAGGCTCTTTTCAAATGTAAAGGAATATCGACCCCTCCTCGCTTCTTTCGTAGGTGTTAATTATATATGGAGTAACTTAGCAGTACACAAATGTACCATGAATTCATGAAGGCTACTGTCAAATAGAAATGTTATATTTCCACATCGTATTCCTCATAAAAATCAATTACAGATGGAGGCAATAGACTGTGATTAAGTATGTTGGAAATTAAACGGACTAATTTTAAATACAAATTAATGTCATTTACACATCGTATTCTTCGCAGGAATCAAATACAAATTGAGGCAATTTGAAGAGCTTACCTTTGCTGGAATTAGAGCAGGCTACTCTTAAAAGTAAGCTAATACCATTTGTACATCGTGTTTCCCGTATCAATTACTAGAGTGCTTGCGTATGTTGGAATTTGAGCTGGCTATTCTTAATTGTAAACTAATATCATCACTTCATCCTTCTCCACGATGAAACAGTTGCAAATGAAGGCAATTTGCAGTGCTTATATATGCCGGTAGTTGAGCGGGCTATTTTAAAATGTAAAATAATATCTCAACATTGCGCTCCTGGCAGTATTTAAGCAAAATTAGGGGGCAAGTATGTATTAGGTGTTACGAACCTAGTAACAAATTAGTTCAGTTTTGACCAGAAAGATGAACCAAAGGCAGCATGAACGGAAAGTATAATCTCATGCACATTCGTTTCGTGCTTATGTTCATGATATTATACTTTCCGTTCATGCTACCTTTGGTTTATCTTTCTGGTCACAACTAAACTAATTTGTTACTACGTTCGCTACACCTAATACATACTTGCATATATATTAGTTCTCCGCAAAAAAAACATTATTTAACAATTAGACGCAATTTTCAGTTCCTTTATATGTTGGAATTTGAGAGGCCTTTTGAATGTACAATAATATCGTCTCCAAATTACTTTCCTCGCAGAAATCAATTACAAATGAAGGCAATTCGCAGTGATTATATATGTCGGTGGTTGAGCGGGCTTTTTTAAAATGTAAAATAATATCTCAACATCGCGTTCCCGGCAGTATTCAAGCACAATTAGAGGCAATTTTCAGTTCTTGTATATGTAGGAATTTGAGAGGCTTTTTGAATGTAAAGTAATATCGCCTCCAAATTTCTTTCCTGGCAGAAATCAATTACAAACGGAAGCAATTCGCAGTGTTTATATAGATTAGGATTTGAGCAGGCTATTTTTAAGTGCAATCTCTTACACGAATGTGTAAATCTGCATTAGTGAATCTAGCATCATATAAATTTTTCGACAATGCGCTTCAACGCTAACTCTATATAATATATATACCGAGTCTGTAAAGGATACTAACACCATGACTATTGTGTCAGTACCCCATACCAAAATTATAGTAACGAAAAGGTGAATGACACTAGCACTATGGTTTCCGAGTCGGTATATAGTATGCTAAAGTTCACCAAAATTGAGAATTACAACTATTTATGAACATCTGCTACTCCAGTTAATCCTTACACTGTGGCCTTGATCGATATAAGTTATAAAATTTCACGATAATCACAGCATCATTCAATTAAATATATGAAAGTTAGATAATTATTGTGGCGTAGAGCTAATATATATGCAATTATGTATTAGGTGTTGCACACCAAGTAACAAATTAGTTGAAATATGGCCAGAAGGATAAGCTAATGAAATCATGAATGGAAAGCATAATCTCGTGCATATGCGTTTCGTGCTTACTGGTGGCACATCAATAGGTGCCAGTATGGTAAACTATATGATCTCCGCATCATGAAACGAGTAAGACTTATTTAAATATAGATGAAAATTACAACTTTGAAGTGCGTAAATTTGACGCCCGCCAACAAGTCTATGACTTTTAAATACTGTTTGTTTGTTTAAGTCTATGACTTAATGCAAATGTATCATCTAAACATTATATACCTAGAAAACATTTTTTTAAAGTAGACGAAATGTGAGGCCGTAAAATTCTCGCTCGCCAGCTAGTCTATGACTGTAAATTATATCGTCTCAACATCATGTACCTACGATGAGACATTAAAATATAGGTCAAATGTCTATTGCGTAGATTTGCCGCCCACCTGCATGTCTATGACTTAGTTTAAATTATATCATCTCAACATCATTTATCCAGGAAGAGTCAGTTAAATATTGATGAAATGTGGAGTTCTTAAATTTCACGCCCGTCAGCAAGTGTATGTCTGCGTGTAAATTATATCTCAAAATCAAGTCATAAACATCGACCAAATATGGAGTGCGTCAATTTCACGCCCGTCAGCAAGTCTATGATTAAGTGTATGTTATATTATCCCAAAGTCATGTACCTCGAAAAGGTCATTTAAGCATAGACCAAATATGGAGTTCGTAAATTTCACGCCCGTCAGCAAGTCTATGACAGAGAAATATATCATCTGAAAATCATGTATCCTGAAAGAGCTATTTAAATATAAATGAAAAGTCCAGTGCTTACATTAGATTCCCGCCAGCCATTTTATGATTTACTCTAAATTATATCATCTTAAATTTATGTACCTTGGAAGTGTCATTTAGATATAGATGAAAATTCCAGAGCGTAAATTATACGTCAGCCAGTATTTCCATTACTTCGTAAAAATTATATAATATCAAATTCAGATACCTCTTAAAAGTCATTTAAATGTTGATTAATTTTCGAGTGCGTAAATTTAACACTCTTAAGCAAGTCTATGACTAAGTGTAAATTATATCATCTCCACTTGAAATACATAGGAAGACCCATTCAAATATAGATGCAAGGTCCAGTGCGTATATTCGATTCCTGTGAGCCATTCTATAACCAAGTGTAAAATATATCCCTGCAAAATCAGGTTCCGCGTAAAATTCATTTGAATATAAAAAATATCGACTGCATAATTTTGACACCCACCAACAAGTCCACGAATTTTTGTAAATTATATCATCTCCACCTTATGTACCTAGGAAGATATCATGAATGGAGTACCAGTGATTAAAATATAAATGAAAATTCCCGTGCGTAAATTTAACGCCTGCCAGCCAGGCTATGACCAAGTTTAAATTATATCAACTCCACAACTTGAATCGATTAAGAATCATATAAGAATAAATGAAAATGCCAATGCGTAAATATGACGACTAAGTTAAAATTATATCATTTCTACAACGTGAACCGTGTAAGGTCATTAAATATAGATGAAAAGTCTAGTTCATAAATATTTCGCAGTAAGCCAATTTATGACTATGTGCAAATTACATCAATTGAAAAACTTGAAACGAAAAAGAGTCATAAAAAGAAATGAAAATTCCCATTCGTAAATTTGACTACCGCAAGCGAGTCTACGAATAGATGTAAATTATATCATCTCCACCACTTGAACTGAGAAAGAGTCATAAAAATAGACGAAAATGCCAACATGTAAATTTGACTACCACAAGTCAGTCTACGAATAGGTGTAAATTATATCATCTCCACCACTTGAACTGAGTAAGAGTCATAAAGACAGATGGAAATTCCATTGCGTAAATTTGACTCCTGCAAGCCAGTCTACGAATAAGTGTAAATTATATGAACTACAGAACTCGTGTCGATTAAGTCCTATAGGAATATATGAAGGAGCCAATGGTAAATTTGACACCCGCAAGCCAGTCTACGCCTAAGTGAAAATGATATCATCTTCAAAACTTTAACGGAGTAAGTGTCACATGATGCCAAATAACTACTAGTAATTTCTACACAGATTGTTAGCTGTAGTGGTCGGTCGTGAAAAGATATAGAGCAGTGCGATAGGTTTTGAGAGTCGCAACGTGGATTTGCCACCGAAGTTGTCAGATTTAGGTTGTAACCTGGGCAGGCTGGATCGCCGTCAATGAGATTTCGAAATCGACCAAAGCAGCTAGTGTGTGCTAGACGTGGTCATGGTATTCGTAGTGCATGTGTATTGTGAAACTGATGAAGTTGCGATATGCTTTCGAAGTGGCCTATGCCATGATATGAATCTGATGACTACTTCGTGTTGCTACACAAGGCGTTAGCTCTAAGTAGATGGTCATACCAAAATAGGCAGTGCGAGCTCAGGTGTGAGCTATACGTTGCAACAGTATGATGTGTACAAAATATATGAAAATCAAATGATAAGGACAAAATTGTACTTGAACATTGCCACAGAATGACATAATACCGAAGAACTGTTCAAAAATTCCACACAACTGTTAGCTAAGAACAGCTGGTTATGCCATGTGAGACAAGTGAATGTTAGAAAAGTAATGAATCATTTGGACCCATAGAGATTACGTCACGTGAAATGGGGCGTAAGTGATGCTCAAAAGTTAAAATTAGATACGTAGATTAACGAAAAATTAATGCAAAATAAATCATCAGTTACACATTATGCAAAACAGTCTATTGCAAGGTTCCGATGGTGGGTGTGTAGAACCTGAAACGATTGTAAAAGGTGTATTCCCAAGATGAGGCGGTTCGATGAAAGGTTTCAACCTGTGTGCTTAGCGATGTAGGTCACACCTTGCATGATGATAAAATAGTTCGGCTGTCTGAACAAAACCGGATAGAGACCGCGATACTTTGGTTGTAGCAATGCAGCAACAGCTTCGTTACGAACGAGTACTCTCTTTTAGCTGTGGAGCTGCGGGTGAATGAAGGCTGGATGAGGAGTACGTATCGGTTGCTTTGCATACATGGTGCCGAAATGAAGTCGAAGGCGAGAAGCTTCGACTTGTGGGTCATACTCTGCGCGTAGTAAATATGGGAGCTGACTAGGCAGTTGAGACGCAGACGTTTTAATAGATTCACGTATACGGTAACTCATAGCAAGTAGGACTAAAGGTAATGCATCGACCCAGTTTCCATTAATGGACGAGGATACTTAAGCTGCTTTGAGTTACTTATGAATTTTTTCAACCATACCGTTAGATTGGATGTGGTAAGCAGTCGTCAGGCGTAAGGTGCATCCTATGACCCGCAAGGTAGTTTTAAAGCGATCAGATGAGAAGCAAGTGCCTCTTTCAGTAATGACCTCGTTGGGAACACCATAATAGGCTATTCATTAGTGACTTCGTCTGCAGAAATGGTGCCAAGAGGTCAAAGCCGCAGACCATCGGGTAAATCTATCAATTTTATTTAAAAAGTAGCTACAACCTTGAACTGGTGTCAGATAAACTATGTCGATGTGGACGATGGCTAGGCGTGAAGTAGTTCGGAAATGTTCCAACTTAGAATGAATGTTCCGGGGGATCTTGTTTAGCGTTCTGCCTGAGTCTGTGATCCCAGAAGATTGACCTTTGCTTTGATCTCTGGGTGAGAAATTGAGTGAATGGATTCGAAAATTTATCTCTAAAGGCTGGTTGGCAGAACTGGTTTGTTTGGCTGCGTATCCGTGAAGTAAACAATGAATAAACCTTCCCAGAGACGACATACGAACTTGGTGGAGTGACGAGCAACTGATCTTTGAATATGAGTGTAACCGCACTGTTCTGTTCGTAGAAGGGATGGTGTTAGTGCAGGTTCACTGAGAGTCACTGTGACTGACGAAAGACGAAGGTGGTTGTACCGAGACGTCTGGCCAGGAAAGTGCGTCTGTAATGATGTTTTGTTGGCTCTTAACATGAAAGTTGTCAAATTGCCATTTGCTCAGACGTGACAGATGTCTTTCTATTCTGGCAGGGTACTTCGTGACAGTTGAAGTCGCGTTTCGTCATACGCTAACTAATGGTACATTATCTGTATAAACAAGAAATCTGCTGCTGCCAATGATGGTAATGAAGTGGCGCACTGCGTCGTGGACGGCGAGGAGTTCTCGATTGAAAGTATCGTATCTGGTTTCTACTGGTTGCAGAGTACGCGAGTAAAAACTAATAAGCTTCCGAACTCCGCTGATCTCTTGCTCCAAAGTGACCCCAATAGGAAATTCAGAAGCATCTGATGTGAGTAGAAATGGTCGTTGGAAATCTGAATGAGTTAGCATTGTGGAATTTGCTAACGAGTTGATGGCATGACGAAGTAATTCCTCGTCTTCAGGCGACCAAGAAATCATGGGGCTTTCGATTCCGCAGGTGCCTACATAATGGATAAAGTTGTTCTGATAGGCCGGAAAGGAACTAGTAATAACGTCAAAAAGTTTCTGTAACTCATTTAAAGTCTTTGGTGACATAATATTTTTGATCGAATTTGCCTTCCACGGCAAAGGTTGAATACCTTTTGGGGTAATACGATGTCCTAGAATATCCACTGATGTAGTTGCAATCTGTGTCTTGTTACAGTTTACCGTGAGTCCGTGATTGGATAAGTGTGAGAGTAAATTTCGTAAATGCTTGGCGTAAGATTCTAGGTCTGGACTGAAAACCATTGTCATCGAGATATGACATACAGTAAGCGGCATCGTCACGGAATATATTGTCTATCAACCTTCGAAATGTCTAAGTAGCACACAGTTGAGACCAAAAGGCACGTACAGGTATTCAAAAAGGCCAAATGGATCGATGACAACCATTTTTTCTGTCTGGTGGTGCTACCGAGAGGTGATGGTAGGCTTGTCTGAAGTGAATCACTAAAAAGGAGTTCCTATCGCCGAGTTTATCAGTCAAGGTGTTTCTATTGGGAATGGGATATTCATCGGAATTGGTCACTGAATTTAGCTTGCGATAAACTCCACAGGCTCTATACGATCCGTTTGGTTTGGAGACCAAGTGCACTGGTGACGCCAATGAACTTTTCGATGGTCTGATGATTCCCTCTTCCAGTAGTCTTGAAAACTCTTCTTAGGGAGCTCTCAGTTTAGTGGGGGGTGGCGGTCGATTTTTAGTGCAATAGGTTGTCCTGTTGTGACGGTATGATGCATCATGTTGGAGGCTCGTAGCTCCAACTTTCTGAGATCGAACAACGAATTGTGTTCTCGAAGAGCTGCTATTAATTTTTGTTGAATGATACAATGGGGTTGGCTGAATGATCAGTAACTCCAAACGTTCGAAGGCGAGTGTTCAAAAATTCTGCTCAAGTCCGGTGGAGAAGTCAATGATCTTTTAATTAGCAATGAACTGATATTTCAACAGAAAATCGAAGTCTATTATGCTGTGTGAGACCTTGGCGATAATGAAGTTTTGAGAAAATTTACGTAGTAAACCTATATTGATAGTGCGGTACCGGCAACCATAAAGTAGGAATGGGCTCCTCCGTAATTGTTGCCAGTAGAACATCTAAAGACATATCGGCCATGGAATCACCCCTGCGAACTGAAACTGCTGCATTTGTTTCCAAGATGAACTATTCTCCTGTTTTAAATCGAGAAGATGCAGAAGTTCATTGGATTGTGTGGCCGAGACATATACGCAAACAGGCTTGTCATAGCGAATTACATTATGTCTATATGGTAAATTCTGCGTGGACGGGAGTCAACAGAAACTGCAGCATAAGGCGTTTGAAAATTTGTACTTGCAGAACAGAAAATGTTCTCTTTTTATTGTGGTCATCTAAAGAAGGAGGCTGGCATCCGTTTGATAAATTCTCTGAACAATGCAGGCAATTTCAAAAATTATAAATTTAATTTTGGTGATTAAAGCACCAACCTTTTGAAGAATATCGACTGATTGATCGAAGTGGTCTCGATTGTCTTTTATGCTTATTTATAAGGTTTTCAAATGCTGTTTTAGTAGCATTTGACATATCTATGACGATTCCTCAAAGATTTTACTGAAATCTGAAATATATCTCTCCAAAGTGGATTGCCTAAAGTCATCAGAACTGAGACTGGTGGATGAACACTGGGCTAACTTAGAATTCAGAGTATTCATTTTTGGAAGTAACTTAAAGGGCATTAAAATTAAATATGTATAGAAAAACATTTAAAAAATTAGCCATGTACAAATGTGTGCGCTTACCAAAATCTGCTTCCACTGTTTGAACAAAAATTGGAATTCAGAATGTGGTACAAAAACACGTAGGTGAGAAGAGTTTTGACCGATTTAATGACAGAAGACTTTGACCAAAAGTATTCTCAAAGAGGATTACAAGAACAGGATGATCCGGTGTCAAAAAACTTGGTACTATATGTGCAACCGTCGACTTAATGTACACCCCAAATCAAAATAAGGCAAATTTATTTTTGTTCAATTTTTCGCAGAGATTTGTAATATCAAAACAAGTTTTAACAACAGTACTGCTTTCAGAATCCTGGCGCGCTTGCTAATTTGTAAACGCCACGTCTTAAAGTAAGTGCCGTTACATGAAGTTAACAAGACAGGATTTGTCTCAGAACAGTTACTGTGGGTGGCACTTAACAGGGACTGAAAAGCGTTCACTGGCAAATTCTGGGAATGTCATGTATGTTGAAGTGTCTAAAAGTACTTCAAGACACTTGCTCTATATGTTCCGGTTGGTTGGCTAGTGTTCTTTTTTGTGTGAATACACCACAATAAGAAGAGTTGTCGAAATCAGATGTGAATTGCTATTCGAAGTCTTAAAATTGTCTTGTTGAATATCCGCGGCAACTCCGTGGTGACTGGCACATGTAGAAATCAGATTAATAGATGATCGATTACGTATGACTAGTTATACAACAAAAAGAAGAGTGGCGTGACTGACGATTTAGCGAAGGTGGTGTAGGTAGACCGTCAAGTGGAGAGAGCGACTGCAATCACGCTTAGCGCGTAGAATAGATATGTCAAGTGTGTTGCATTTTAAATGCGTCGTTCATATATATATATATATATATATATATATATATATATATATATATATATATATATATATATATATATATATATGTGGTCAAGGTCGTACGCCATTGATCAATGTCAATTTTTCTTGTTTTAATTGGCACAGTGTATTGAAATTTGAATTTTATTTTCGCAAAATATCGGCCAATTAATCTGAGCAGTTACACTGTAACGCGCGGCTCCGCGTTACAACCCAAGTCAAATATGCAAATTATGGTTATACACAATATTTATCTTAACTGTGATTTTAGCAACAATCTCTGTTAGTTTCAAGCAGTTTTAATTAAGATTTCTTGAACTGCAAATTTAATTGTAATTAATTGGGTTTTGTTTAATAATAACACACACCCGCGCGCAAAACGCCGGTAACATGCAGTGGATTTATGTGACATGACAATCAAAGCTTGGATTTATATTTTGTGTGCTCTTCATCAATTATCAGTGAATCTAAACTATACTCCTAAGACATTCTGGATTTATATTTTGTGTGCTCTTCATCAATTATCAGTGAATCTAAACTATACTCCTAAGACATTCTGGATTTATATTTTGTGTGCTCTTCATCAATTATCAGTGACTATAAACCATACTCCTAAGACATTCTGGATTTATATTTTGTGTTTATTATGACTACATTTATAAGATTTTGATCTTTGATTTGCAACATTGTGTTCAACAAAAGAATGATACTTCGACTTCGCCTTCTCCCATCACCCTTCGGAAAAAGGTTAGGGACTAATTTTGAGCACGGATCTTAACAACAGCTAACAGGCATATGTAGGAATGGTATAGAATCACTAAACAGACAGCTAGCCCGCCCAACCTCTAAAATTAAATACAAAACCTCCTACATAAATGGTGCACCGTTTCGTTGAACTCACAGCCAATAAAGAATTAATCAGCCTCTAGCCAATGAGAATATCAATCAGGCGCTAGTCCTTCCAGTAGCCCAAGCACTTCGGATGAATGCCACGCAAGTGTAAATCCGTTAAAGCAGGGAAAGCACACAAGAAAACAAATCCTGAGCCACAAATCATAGTGAATCACAATTCTTTAAGACAGCCACACAATGACGGGTGAGGACGATGTAACACTGCCATCTATACTCGACTGCATACACACACACAAGATGACGTCCAGCTCAGAAAATGCAGGAAGCCTGGTGGGGAGCCCAGACAATTTGACGAGTGGATCGACGAAATTACTTTATTGGCCAAGGTGTCCAATATAACAGACGAGGGCTCAATATATTTGAGGGCTTGGGAGACAATCCTAAAGTCTATCAGACGCGGACTAAAAGATATCCCGCATCAAAACACGGAGAGAACATGTTCGCCGCCATGGCAGAGCCCGCAGCGCGCCGTCAAGCAGCGCCTGACACTACATTGGGAAAACAGGCTTACAGAATTGATGAGCAAGATGTCCCTAGGTAACCGCATGCCTTCCGAGCTATATAGGGAGATGGAGCAGAAAGCCTCTGAATTCAACCTACCCAAGGAAATCTTAATGCGACTATTCATTCAGAAGCTTCCTCTGGCACCCCAAGAGATGGCCACGTTTCTGCGCGAATCCGTCGAAGTGCAAGACGACGTACTGCCGGTACATCTAGACAAGTGGTGGAAGAAACACAACTGCAGCTCACCTGCCTCAGAGCCAGGTTGCATCACTTCACGACTGTCCGAGCCTGAATCCACATCATCATTAGCCCGAACTAATGTCACCAATGAGCGCCTCATCAGCCTGCTCAAGAGCCTCACCATCAGGCCAGATTCGGCCTCGGTCGATGCCGTCCACTATAGACGCGTCCAGATCAGGCATGACCAGAGTCGACCACCGTTCTCAAACAGCACCAGGAGGTCGACGTCCAGAGGCCGGGTCACTGTACCACAGCTACCGGCGGAGTGGCGTCCGAATCACCGCAGCTATGGACACTTCACGCGCTATTGCCTCAGAAATGGCTGCATATTCCCACGTGGTTCCCTTCGACAACAAAGAATGATTCGACCATGGCGGGTACGGAAAACTGCTGGGGTCAGCCTCCTCTGCGGCAGTAGAGGCTGATCACCCTAAAATTGTTGGTCTCCAGACGTCTGATGGCTCGAAGCACGTTGCTTTCGCGGTTGAGCACAATCAAACTATTGTCTTTACAGCGACGGCTCCAGTCAAGTCATGCTTCAAACCAGTCCCATCGACAGTTGCCACTATCAACATCCTTCTTCATCCGTGACGCAAACTCTAGCGAATTATTTCTCATAGACACCAGATCAGATGTAAGCTTACTCCGCTACAATTATTTCGAACCCACCAACCCAGTCAACACCAGCAGTCTTACCTGCGCCAATGGCTCCAACATAGCGACGTTTGGGGTAAGAATACACACAATCTCGTTCTCCAACTCAAAACGATGTTTTTAAGTATCCGTATATCATTGTCACCACGACAAGAAACATCATTGGACGTGACTTCTTCGAACATTTCGACCTCACTAAACGTCCAATAACACGAGAGATACGCACTGCTGACAATCAGTTGCTATCATTAGCACTAAAACACACGACTCGCGCCAAAGCAGTCTCATCTATACAGATAATTCCTCCAGTTCCTCATGTACCACAACTGGACGATGTTCTAAAGCGACATGAAGAGATCTCCTTTATGCCCGATCTCAAGAGGAAGCGTGCCATCACAGCTCATCGTATCATCTTATCGAAGCCACTTCCTCATCCTCCCAGAACACGTCCATTGGCACCACACGAACATAAGGCCGCCGAGCAAGAATTCGCCATGCTACGTCAACAAGGCATCTGTGCACGATCCAGCTCACCATTTGCGTCGCCTGTGGTAGTGGTACCAAATAGTGAACCCGGAACATTCAGAGTGTGCGGGATTATCGTATTCTCAATTCTTGTACACAGTCTGATTCCTACATCC